>CABHPH010148411.1:17555-31431 GCA_902168325.1 Peromyscus nudipes
ACAGCTTGCTGGAGCTAAATCTTTTCTTCCATTGTGTGAGTCCGGGGGACTGCATTCAGGTTGTAGACTTGGTGACAGGCACCTACACGCTGAACCATCTTGTCAGCCCAAGACTATGAATTTGAAAACAAATCTATCTTTAAGTCACTGGAGAAAAGAACCTGAAAGTGGTCACAGAGAATGGATGTTCCCATTTTAAGGTGAAAAGACCATTTATTTCCCAGCAGTTCAGGAGATCAGACTGCCCAGAAATAAGTGGTGACCTGCTGTAGGGTTCAGCACCATGATCATGACCATGGACCCTGCACCTGGGACCACGCTGACCATTCCTAGAGTCTCTATGCCTTATTTAGTTTAAAAAAGGATATAATCTGAAGAATTATAAATGTTGAAAGATTAATAACTCCCCCAGTGATGTAGAGTAGGGTTAGTACAGACATGAGAATAAAAACACTTAACAGTTACTTCTAATAAATGCCATGTTGTCAATACAGACTTATGTCACAGATTTCTTCTCTGCAGACTCAGTATGTTTCTAAAGAAGGAACCCCAGTCTAATTGGACTGATCTAGACTCCAAGTGTACTAGTGAAGTAACTTTTGGGCTGTATATAATCACTTTTCTGAATTCAAATTGCCAATGTCAGGGTGACCATTGTCCATATGATGAATGAATAGCTGTAGCAAGCCCTGTCATTTAAGTTCCCAGAGGCCCTCCATTAGTCTAGGTCCTCTTAGGAAACAGATGGCACTGTCAATGGGGCAAAGGAAAGTTTAATAAAATAAGAGATCATTTACAAAGGAGTGGGCAGGAAAGGCAACAAGGATGCTCTGTGCCCCAGAGTTAACTGAGCCAATGGGCTGTTTCCTGGACAAGGGAAAAAATGATTGCCCATCTTGGAGATCATTGCTATTGGTCACCCGGTAAGAATTTTGGCTTTTGATGGAGTGATGGACCAAACTGTGGTGACCTGAGAGTGCCAGAGGGATTAATATTAATCACAACCACATACTCCTACTCTCTGAGATCCCATGGGTGCTTCTCATTGATTGAGCCCAATAGCACATCAGAAGCAAGCCATTTTTCCATGTCAACCTCTGCAGGCACAGAACAGGGTGTTGTGTGGAGGTCCAAAAGTGAAATTCTGCCTAAGTAACATAGTAGCAGTGGTGAGATCCACTTCCAAAGGCGGAGACAGACTGGCCAGAGCTCGAAACGCAAGCTGCAGCACTGAGTCCATGCTGCCAAGGCATTTCTGGATCTTTTGGTTTGCTGAGAAAACGGAAACTGGTGGCAGTCATTGCCTCTATAGATGCCAGTATCCGTTAGAAAATGTCCTTTTCTGCCTGAGCGGCTGTGTGGGGAAAATACCACTTATCCCGATGCTGGCCATGGCTAGGAGGTCAGGTGCTGGCTCTAGGGGGGTGATAGATAGGGTGCTGCTTAGCAAGAACTGTCTGGACAACCTTTCCCAGGGTCTAACTGGGAAGGTGTGGTCATTGTCCCTCATCAAGGAAAGTTCCCTTCGCAACAGATGGAGACCATTTCAAAAAACCACAACCAATCAAAATGCAGAATTGTAGAGGCCTGTTCCAACTGATACCCCCTACAGCACAACTCCTGCTCTAAGGCTCGGGGATCATTGTGGAACAAGGAATTTGCCGTGAGATTGTGTCTCCTAGGAATGTCAGAAGCTACACCCACAAAGTTTCAACATTACTGTCTGTGGTAGTGTGAGTGCAATTGGCCCCCATAAGCTCATAGGGAGGCGTGGCTTTGTTGGAGGAAGTGTGTCACTGTGGGGGTGGGCTTTGAGGTCTCCTTTGCTCAAGCTTTACTCAGTGTGATACTCAGATCACTTCCTGTTGCCTGCAAGAGCAAATGTAGCTCCTTCTCCACTCCCAGCTCCTTCTCCAGCACCATGTCTGCCTGCACGCTGTCAGGTCCCACCATGATGATAATGGACTGAACCTCTGAGGTGTAAGTGAGCCACCCAGTTAAATGTTTTCCTTTATAAGAGTTGCCGTGGTCATGGTGTCTCTTCACAGAAATAGAAACCCTAACTAAGGCACTGCCTAAACATGACCTGAACAAGGATGACACCATTAGACAAGCTACATGGAAGGGGGAAAGCCCAGAAAGCCTCAGCCTTACACAAAGAACTACAGATAACTAAGCAATTCTGAGATGAGGAGAAACAGTCTTCCTCAGGGAAGAGTTCACCAATTGGTTATCCAACACCAAATGCTCATCTCTGAAAACATTCACACAAGTACAGACTGAGCATGTTGTGTTTAAGTATTTAGGAGTGTGTGTTTGGGTGTGTGAGTGTGTGTATATGTGTGTGTGTGTGCGTGTGTGTGTGTGTGTGTGTGTGTGTGTGAGAGAGAGAGAGAGAGACAACAAATAAGAATAAAAGGGGCCATACATTTGAAGGAGAGCAAGGGAGCAGGACTCACGGGAGGGTCTGGAAGGAGGAAAGGGAGGGGACGTGGCATAATTACAGTATAATCTCAAAACGTATTTCGGAAAGCCTGTCTGGCACTGCTATGCAGAGCAGCATGACTGAGCAAGGGATGAGGGAGGGAAACGACGTTATGACACTTCTCTCACAAACCACGGTCAGGCAGTGCTCAGCGGGACAGTGAAACCTAACGGAGGAGCAAGGTGAATGCAGGCCACGCTGCTCATGCACCGTGCCAGGCGGCACTAATGCCAGAGTGCACATTAATGCTCGGGGCGCCGTGGGAACACTCAGTGACGGAGCCAGTGGTGGTCTGCACCGCCACCAGGCAATCCCACACACACTCGGCCGGCAGGATGCTGCCAAAGGTCCTTCCGCCACCTCCCATAGCTTGTCGGCTTTCGTTAAATGGAAATGCCGGAATCACAGACTGTTGACAGGCTTGCCATGCCTTCTAGTTTTCAGGAGAAAAACCATTAATTCTCATAAGTGTATGAATTCACAAAGAGTAGATTCAAATCTTATACAGCTCTGTACCTTGTGCCCCCTGCCCCTTCTGGCTATTTAGCTCAGCACCAGATACAGGCCCAGATATGATGGGATGTTTCACTTCATGGAGAGAACTTTACACACACATAGGAACATAAGTAACTTATTATCTATGGATTACATGTTAATAACATATTAATAGTAACTGGTTTGGGGGTGTGGCTCAGTGATGCAGTGCTTGCCCAGCATGTCCAAGGCTCTAGGTTCAGTCTCCAGCACCACAAAAAAAGAAAAAGAAAAAAATAACAGAAGCTAACATTGACCAAGGTCCATGCCTGTGATGTCCCTACACATTTTTCCTGATTATTCCAATCCTCAATAGACCCTTCGGGCCAAGTACTCTTGTTCCTCTTAGCAATACTTGATGGAAACCTGGAGTGTACACTGTTTCAGTGACCCACTGTCGGCTAGCTGTTAAACACAGGAGCTGAGCACAGGCTACCCCAGTTCTGCAGCCAGAAACCAAGACCATACCTTTATCCACACACATGCTGTCATCTTGTTATGTAACCCAGGCTGGACCGAAACATGCAATCCTCATGCCTCAGCTTCCCAAGTGCTGAGACTGCAAGTCTGTACAACCACACCCCACTCTATTTGAGGAGAATTCTGGAAGTAAAACTGCCACTACCATTCCCTGAAGTTCCTTATCACAGGACTGGTGTGGCTGAAAGGCGAAACGCTAGGGGAGGGATGACGAGGGAAACGCAGTGGAGAAGTTTTCACCAGATTAACAATAGCTTCTCAGAGGAAACCTTACTGCAGAGGACAGATCGGGCAGGTCCAGATGCAACTCATCGTCAACGTTTAATAGAGTGTTAGTAAGGCCACATCAGCGAGGAGGACTATTGTTTTTAGACTTAGCATTCTCCTTTCTCAACATGCTTTTGCTCACAAAAGCAGTTCTGTGATTTAGTCTTTTAAGTACCAATTCAATACAGACAATGCTTTAGAAAACACACTAGGACATTCTGAGCTTTGCTAAGAAGAGAAATTTGAAACTGCCAATGATCAATAATTTTTTATTTTAGGACATGAATTAGACTTGGTGCTAGGGAGTCATCCATATCTATTATTTAATTATTTAATCCATCCTATGCTTTATTCATTGGGGGAGTTTCCATTTCCATCCCCAACACAGCTGAGACTGTACATTATTAAAGAGTCCATGATAATCTCCATCCACCCAAAATAATGACAACAAGGAAGGGCATCGGGAAGTATTATTTGCTCTTGGGTACAGAAAATAAGTACACATGGCAGTTCTGATGGAAAGAACCGATGTAGACCAACGGACTACTTGCGGATGGAAATACGATGTAGCCTTTCAATAGAGGGTAGTTCTGCAGAGGGCAGAATTTAGAGACATAGTCAGCAACTCCTCTGGAATTATAACTTGGACACATGGCAAGAGCATGTTTAGTAAGTGTACGCATACAAACATTTTATGTACGCACTCCTGTGCATACACCTTTGTGTACATGTGTTTACAGGCAAGTGGAGGCCAGAGGTCAGTGTCTGATGTAATCCCCAGTCACCCTCCCCTTACCTGTCACTGAGATTACAGGTGTGTGCTGCCAAGCTCAGCCTTTTATGTGGGTGTGCCAGGGGTCCAAAATCAGGTCCATTGGCTTAGTGGCAAGAACTTTGGCGACTTGAGTCGTCTCTCCAGCACCCATATGAACATTAAAAAATATTTATTTTATTTGTATTGATGTGTATGTATGTGTAAGCATACCCCATGTGTGTACAGGTGCCCTCATTATATTTGTTTATTCTTATTTTGTATGAGTGTTTTGCCTGCATGAAATGTATGTGTACTATGTGTGTGCCTGGTGCCTGGTGTGGCTTGAGGAGGGCTTGGATTTTCTGGAGTTACCAGATGGTTCTGAGTCCCCGTGTGGGTGCTGGGGAACCTCTGCAAGAGCAGCCAGTGCTCTTCACTGCTGAGCATCTCTCCAGACACTTTGCTGGTTATTAAAAAGAAAAAAAAAAAGAGGACAATAAGATGGGGAACAAGGAGGCAGAGGTAGGCTTGGGAGGGAGGTAAGGGAGGAGTGGGGGTGAACATGATTAAAATACATCAAGGAATTAATAAAAATGTTACATTAAAATTTAAAAAGTGAATCATGAGCTTTGTGTTTTGAGATAATTTTTCACTGTGTTGCTTAGGTTGTACTTGAACCCCTAGACTCCAAGAGTCCCTCTGCCTCAGCCTTCTGAGCAGCTGGGATTACAGGAGCATGCCATTGTGGCCGGGTGAGCAAATGCAGAGATTTTTTTTTTGTACATAAACTTTGTGACATTTATCCTGGCTTTAATAATTTTTTTCTCTTCATTTTAAAAGTTGTATTCTAAATAACAGATTACAAGTTCATATATATGGGACTAACCATTACAATTATTATTATTGTGTGTGTGCACGTGTGTGTATGTGTGTGTGTGTGTGTGCACGCGCGTGTACATCTGTGTACATCTGGAAATCAGAGGACAACTAGGTCAGAGGACACCTTTACATAGGTCCCAGAGATTGAACTCAGGTCTTCAGTACAGCAAGTGCTTTATCCACACTTTCCTAGCCTGTGTCTAGTCATCCTTAAAATATGGGGAAAGATAATGATCAAAATATATTGTATGAAATAATTTAAATAAAAAATAAGTTAATTTAAAAATACATAGCATGTTCTTCAAGTGGAATATCTTTTTTTTTTTAACTTTTCAAGACAGGGTTTCTCTGTGTAGCCCTGGCTGTCCTGGAACTTACTTTGTAGACCAGGCTGACCTCGAACTCACAAAAATCCTCCTGCTCTGCCTCCTGGGTGCTGGGATTAATGGCGTGCACCATCACACCCAGCCAAGTGGAGTATTTTGTAAAAGACAAGAAATGACAATTCTACTCCAAGAAGCTAGGAAACAGTTGTGACCTTTCTAGCCTAATGTTAGCTTCTGACAAAGCTTTGAAGGAATGTAAATATTTGGGGGAACATCTACTTCCAAAGGAATGGATGTAGCCTAAGTATCTCTGCTTCCCACTGAGGGATTTTAGTCACCTACTGAACTTAATTCTATTGGATGCCTTAATGCTTTTACTTTATTACCAGCACTTAAAATTACAAACAATCTCTTCAACCTAAATCTCTCTCTTACCAGATGAGAAGAACATTGCAGGTAGAGACTATGTTTATTATTGTTTTTCTCAGAATTTCCCATGGAGTCAGACACTAACAAAAATGCTCTATGAGAGCTAGAGAGAGAGCCCAGAAGTCCAAATGCTGCTGTGGGAGCATGAAGGCCCACGTTCAACCATAGAAGCCATGTAAAACAGTCAGGCATGGTGGTGCATGGCCTGCATGGCCAGCCTGGCCAGTGAGAGGCCCTTCTCAAAAACTGCCAAGAGAAGGAGAAATAGTCCTCCCTAGGGAAGAGTCCCCCCAGTTGATTATCCATACCAAGTGGTCAGTCCTGAAATCATATACATACTACATACAAGGAACATTATATGGAGTGGAGTCAGAGGACCATTTTTCAGAAGTTAGTTCTCGCCTTCCTCTGTGTGGGTTCCGTGGATGGAACTCGGGTAAGCATTTTTACCTTCTGAATCATCTTGGTGGCCCATGAATGGCTTTCATAAGTAAGTAATCTACCACTACTTCCAGGACTGTCACTAATCAGTCTACACTTATGACGAGAATCCTCCATGTTTCCTATACTGTGACTGGAAAGCAGGCTGTTTCCAGTCAGAAAGGCCACATCTGATGCCTGGCTCCACCACTTACTGGTTACAGACACACCGCATGCACACACACGTGACCTCACTGGGCACTGGAGATGGAAAACCTGGGGGTGAAGACAAAAGCCGAACTGACAGAGTTTTACTGAAGACATTCTATCAAGAGAATCCTGAGCCGGCCAGGCGGCTGTGGCGCACGCCTTTAATCCCAGCGTTCGGGAGGCAGAGCCAGGCGGATCTCTGTGGGTTTGAGGCCAGCCTGGGTACCAAGTGAGTTCCAGGACGGCCAGAACTACACAGAGAAACCCTGTCTCAAAACAAAATAAAAACAAAAACAAAGAATCTCTGCTATTACACCTAAATTATGAACTTAAGAAGGTATAGCATAGAACAGCATGGGGGAATCCCAAATGATTTTAAGAGAAAACAGAAAAAAGTACAAAACCCATACAATACCACATGATTCTACTTACGCAAACTCTTCAAAAAGATAAAATGAAAAGGTCTGCATACTCCAATGCAAGGGCAACCCCATCCACCCACCCTGGCCTCAGACTGTTGGGGTATGGCAGCAGGCTTGGCTCACAAGGACAGGATGTTCTTCATAAACTTTCCCAAGATGCCTTTCACAGGTCCAAGTCCATTTCAGTAGACCTGGCAGGCTTTGCTAAAATGCAATCATGTCTTACACTTGTAAGTTGTTTACTTATGAGTACATTATAATTAATTTTGTATGTGGGATCATTTAATACCCCTTGAGACAGAATTGCCTCTGGTTATTTCTAAATGAAAATTAGTAACCATACATTTAGAAGATAAAATTGGTGAGAGTTTAGCACAGTCAAGGTTATATATTTTAAGAATCTGAAAGCCAGATAGTCCTATAATCCCAACATTCCAGAAGCTAGGGCAGGAGGACTGCCACAAGTTCCAGGCCAGCCTAGGCTACAAAGTCAGTTCCAGGCACTGTGAGACATGGCCTGCCATAAACAAACAAAACACTCCCAACAACAAAAATACCAAGAGAATATGATCTTCAGAGTGAGGGACACTACACTCTAACCCAAGAAACAGTTAACCAACAAGACATTACTATCCTAAACATATACACACCAAACTCTAGTGCACCTCATTTCATAAAAAATGCACTACTAAGTTTAAAGACACAGATTAACATCAACCCATTAATAGTAAATGATTTCAACACCCCACTTTCCACAATAGACAGGTCAACTGGACAAAATATGTACAAACTTGTGGAGAGTAAATGACTCATTACTAGATGACAAATGGGTCAAAGAAGAAATCAAGAAAGAAATAAAATATGAAAAGTAAAACATAACACAACAGAATAAGACCTCAGGGACACACTGAAAGCCATACTACAAAGGAAACTGAAAGGAAGGAAGAAAGGGAGGAGGGAGAGAGAAAGAGAGAGCAAGCTCAGATACATGACTGAACGATGCAACTCAAACATTTGGAAAAACAAGAACAAACCAAATCCAAACCCAGTTGATAGCAAGAAATAATAAAAGAGCAGAAACTAAAGAAATAGAAACAGAATAATACAATGAATCAGCACATCTAAGAGCTGGTTATTTAAGAAGATAAACTGCATTGATAGGCCCTTAGCGTAACTAACCAAAAGAAAGAGAGGACCCAAATGGACAGAATCAGAAATTACAACAGACACCAGAGAAACCTGGAACAGTATAAGGGAATACATCAAAAACTCATACTCCATTAAGGTGGAAAACCTAAAAGAAATGAAAGAATTTCTAGATTCAGCCAAACCACCAAAATTAAACCAAGAAGAAGTCAACAACCTAAAACAGAACTGTAACAAATGAGGAAATTAAAAAAGTAATAAGAAGCCTTCCATCTAGCCAGTCGTGGTGGTGCACGCCTTTAATTCCAGCACTCAGGAGGCAGAGGCAGGCGGATCTCTGTGAGTTTAGCGCCAGTCTGGTCTACAGAGCGAGTTCCTGGACAGCCAAGACTACATAAAGAAACTCTTGTCTTGGGGGGGTGGCCTTCCATCCAAACAAACAAACAAACCTCTAGGGCAAGTGGATTCACAGCAGAATTCTACCAGGCTTTCAAAGAAGATCAGCAGCCAATCCTTAAACTATTACAAAACAAACAAACAAACAAACAAACAAACAAAAAACCCAGAACTCTCAAACTCCTTCTATGAAGCCAGTATCACTCTAATATCAAAACCAGGTAGAGACATGACAGAAAAAGAAAACTACAGGCTAATATCCTTGATGAACATAGATTAATAAAATACTTACAAACAGAATACAGACATACATCAAAAAGATTATCTACCATGATAAAGTTGGCTTCATCTATGAGACACAGGGAGGGTTCAACAAACTCAAGTCAGTAAATGTAATATACCCTATACCATATAAATTGACTTAAAAGTTAAAAAACATATAACCATCTCAATAGATACAGAAAAACCATTTGACAAAATCCAACATGCCTTCATGATAAAAGTCCTAGAGATAATAGGAGTAGAGGGAACATACCCCAACATAATAAAATATTTATATGAAAAACTCACAGCCAACTCCAAGCCTGGAGAAAAGCTTGAGTAATGCCACTGAAGTCAGAGGTATGCAGGGATCTTCATTATCCCCACTCCTTTTCTTTCTTTCTCGTTTGTTTTTGTTTTTTTTGACAGGGTTTCTCTGTGTAGCTTTTTGGAGCCTGCTCTGGAACTTGCTCTGTAGACCAGGCTGGCTTCAAACTCATGGAGGTCTGCCTCCTGCGTGCTGGGATTGAAGGCGTGCGACACCACCGCCGGTCCCTACTCCTTTCCAATGCTGTGCTGAGAGCACCAGCTGGAGCAATAAGACCAGACAAGGAAATTAAGAAGACCCCCAATAGGAAAAGAAGAAGTCAAACTATCCCCATTTGCAGGTGTATACACAATGAATCAGCACATCTAAGAGCTGGTTATTTAAGAAGATAAACTGCATTGATAGGCCCTTAGCGTAATTAACCAATAGAAAGAGAGGACCTTAGTATCTCTCATACTATACATGAGAGAACTCAAACATCCTACCAGAAAACTTCTAGAAATGATAAGCAAATGAAGCAATGTGGCAGATTCAGTTTGCCCAAATCAATAGCTTTTCTTTACACCACCAACAAAAACACAGAGGAGATTGTGGACACAGTCTCATTCACAGTAGCCTCAAAGAAAATACAATATTCAGGAATAAACCTAACCAAGGAAGTGGAGGACCTCTACATGAAAACTTTAATCCTCTGCAGAAAGAGACAGGGAAAGACATTAGAGAATGGAAAGACATCCTTGATGATGGTTTTTGGCAACTTCAGGAATAAATGGCAATTCTCATTTAAAAAAAAAGAAAAAGAAAGAAAAAGGAAAGATATCCCATGCTCATGGATTAGTAGAATTAATATTGTGTAAATGAACATTTTACCAGAAGCCATTCATAGATTCAATGCAACCCCCATCAAAATGCCTTTCCTATTCATCACAGAATAGAAAACACTGCCCTCCTATGGATTCACAAAAGACCCCAGAGAGCCAAAACAATCCTGATCAAAGAGAATCATGCTGAAGGGGTTACAACTCCAGATCTCAAGATACATCACAGAGCCACGGTAACAAAACAACATGGTCTGACACAAAGACAGGCATATAGACCAATGGAACAAAATCGAAGACCCAAACATGAACACATAGAATTTCAGCCATTTAATATTTGACAAAGACGCCAAATCATAAGCTGGAGAAAAGAAAGCATCTTTAAGAAATGGTTCTGGGAAAGTGGCTGTTCACCTGCAGAAGAAAGTAGATCTGTAGATCTATCACCTTGCAAGAAAACGAACTCGAAATGGATCAAAGGCCTAAATGTGAAACATAGAAGTTGCTAGAAGAAAACACAAGCAGTATCCTACATGATATAGGTGTAGGAAAGGCTTGCTGAATAGGACTCCATTTACCCAAGAATTAAGGCTGACAATTGATAAGTGGGATCTCATAAAACTAAAAAGGTTTCTTTACAGCTAAAGAAATATTCAGTCAGGTGAAAAGGAAGCCCACAGAATGGGAGAGAATCTTTGCCAGCTATTCATCTAACAGAGGGTGAACATCCAGAATATTTAAAAAACAAAAGAAGAAAGAAAGAAAAGGAAAGGAAAGGAGAGGAGAGGAGAGGAGAGGAAGGAAGGAAGGAAGGAAGGAAGGAAGGAAGGAAGGAAGGAAGGAAGGAAGGAAGAAGGAAGGAAGGAGAGAAGGAAGGAGAGAAGGAAGGAGAGAAGGAAGGAAGGAAGAAAAGAAGGAGAGAACAAAGGAAAGGAGAGAAGAAAGGAAAGAAGGAAGGAAGGAGGGAGGGAGGAAGAAAGGAAGGAAGGAAGGAAGGAAGCAAGCAAGCAAGCAAAGAGTACAAATACCAATCAATGACCCATGCGAAAAAACTGAGCCTGGGATCTAAACAGAAATTATATAGACAATTAAAACAAATGGATGGTGGATAGATGATAGATAGATAGATAGATAGATAGATAGATAGATAGATAGATAGATAGATAGATAGATAGAGATAGAGAGATATAAATGGCTAAAAGATATCTCAAAAGTGTTCATTGCCACTTACAATTAGGGAAATGCAAACCAAAACTACTCTGAGATTTGATCTCCCTTGAGTCATAACGGCAGATAGCAACAAAACAACCAACAACAAATGCTGGAGAGAATGCGGGGAAAAGGGAGTCCCTCACTCACAGTTGCTGAGATTGCAAACTGGTCCAGGCACTATGGAAATCAATGTGGAGATTCCTCAGCAAGCTAAAAAGAAATCTACCATATGACCGAGCTATATCACGCCTTGGCATATGTCTGAAGGATTCAACATCTACTTCACAGATACTTGCTCAGGCATGTTCACTGCTACACTATTCACAGTAGCTAGGAAACGGAAACAATCTAAATGTCCTCCAACTGACATACAGACACTGAAAATGTGGTACATACACACTATGGAATACTATCAGCTATAAAGAAAAATGATATCATAAAAATTTCAGGTAAAGAGATCAACCAGAATAGAGCATATCGAGTGAGGTAACCCAGACCCAGAAAGACAAATGTCACATGTTCTGTCTCACCTGAGAGTCCCAGCTCCAAATCCTCAGATGTGAGTTTATAACCTGGAGTAAATGAAGAATCCAGGAAAGTGAAAAGGGACACTTTGGGGAGGAGGTGGGGGAGCAATAGAGAAAGGAATAGCACAGGACAAGCAATCTGACGGAGGAAATGAGGAAATGTCGGGTTCTAAACGGGGAAGAAGAGGGAAGTACAGAAGATGTCGGGGTTCTAAATGGGGAGGAAGAGGGAAGTACAGAAGATGTTGGGGTTCTAAATGGTGAAGAAGAGGGAAGTACAGAGGATGTCGGGGTTCTAAACGGGGAGGAAGAGGGAAGTACAGAAGATGTCGGGGTTCTAAACAGGGAGGAAGAGGGAAGTACAGAAGATGTCGGGGTTCTAAACAGGGAGGAAGAGGGAAGTACAGAAGAGGGAGGGAGGAGGGGAAAATAACCTAAGGATGTCTGAAAGAGGCAAAAGGAATACTAATATTGACTACCTACCTAAAACACCTATAATACACGTAAGTTGTCATATAAATATACATATATAGTTTAAATGAAATTTTCTCCTCGGGGCTGATAACGCTCCCTCCGGGAGTCAAAGACCATCTAACAAAAATGCTAATACCAAACATGAGAAGGCCTCTTTTGAGTTGCTGGTCAGGACTGTCCAAGAGACTCCCCAAACATTATAGGACATTGCTATTGCCCTTGGTAGAGCCCCAGAAGGGAAAGTAAATCTCTATTGCTGAAGAGATTGTGCACTTTGGACATGGGACCCAGAAGACCCAAGCTGGATCTGATCTGGAAGTCTCTTCCCTAAGGATTCACTTTCACAGTACCAGAAAGTGCCATGCAAACTCCCACTGATGGGAAATAACTAACAGTCTTCCCTAGAATGATGCCTATGAACCACAAGCACCAGCATGGCACAGCAACTCAAAGGGTGCGGTAGTGGCACACACACTTTGGTGGTAACCAACAGCTCTCTAATTGCACTTCAGACCTGCACAACAAGAAAATCAAGCATGGTACTGGAGCCCAGCCACCTACCCAGGGCTGGCGTAGTCATGGATCTTGGAGTAGAACCTACTTTACCAAACCAGCAGAATCCCTAACTTCATCCTAAATATTCGTCCTCAAACCCACAGATAGTGTAGTTCACATCCCTCATCAAGGAAACTTCTCTTTGCAACAGGTAAAGACCATTACAGAAAATCACAACAAATCAAAATACAGAGTTGGGGAGCCCAGTTCCAACTGGCACCCCTATAACACAACTCTAGCACCTAAGGCTCACAGATCATTGTAGAAGGGGGGTGGTGGTACAAAAGTCGTAAGAGTCAGAGGAACATTTGCTGTGAGATTGTTTCCTAGGAGTATCAGAAGCTACCCCCAAGAAGTCTCACCAACATAACTCCTTAAGCATGACCTGAGCAAGGACAACAACAGCAGCCATGCTAACATGGAAGGAGGAGAGCTCAGGACCCCTCAGCTCTGCACACAGAACTACAGGCAAGTAAGGGATGCTGAGGGCTGAGAAAAAGTCCTCCCCAGGGAGGAGCACACCAACTGGTTCTCCAATACCAAATGGTCAGTCCTCGAAACATATGCATACAAATGACATCATATACACGAGTAGGTTGTATTTATGTATTTAGGAATGTGCACTTGTGTACATACACACACACACACCACCACCACCACCAACAACAACAACAACTAAAGAAAAAGAGACCACAAATTTGAAAGAGAGCGAGGGAAGTACATGGGGGGGGCGTTGAAAGGAGGACAGGGAAGGAAGGATGATATAACTATATTATAATCTCTTTTTGTATGTGTGAGACAGGGTTTCTCTGTGTAGCCCTGGCTGTCCTGGAACTTCCTCTGCAGTTCAGGCTGGCCTCCAACTCAGACTTCTCCTTGTTTCTGCCTCCCAAGTGCTGGCATTAAAGGCATGTGTCACCAAGCCTGGCTTTAAAAAAAAACTTTTTTTAATT
>CABHPH010148412.1:0-44913 GCA_902168325.1 Peromyscus nudipes
CACGTCTTATAAGTTCACTTGCTCTTTCATGGCCCGTGCTCCTTGAGGATGCTCATCACAGTGTTTTCAGTTGAGTTACCTTCTCTATATGGTATCTCAATGTGAGTGTCTTAAAGTTATTATTTAGAAATATCTAATGGTACATTGAGTTGAGGCAAGTCCAGGCCTCTCCTCCCTGCACCCAGGCTGTGCAAAGTATCCCACCATAGGCACTAGGCTCCAAAAAGCCGGCTCATACACTAGGGACAGGTCCAATCCCACTGTTAGGGGCCCCCTAAACTGTTCAAGCTAAACAGCTGTCTCGCCTATCCAGAGTACCAGGCTCTGCTGACTCGCCATGGGAGACCTTGCCTTGGAGGAGGTGGGAATGTGGGGTGGGTTGTGGGGAAAGGCTGGGGGCGGGAGGAGGGAGGAGAGGGGAATCTGTGGTTGGTATGTAAAACGAATAGAAAAATCTCTTAATAATAAAAAAAATGAAAAAAGAATTATCTAATGGTGTTTACATTTTATTCTGTTATTGTCAAAGTACTGAAGAAATTCCTGATGATGTAGATATGGAAGAAAAAAAAGAAAGTGATGACTCAGATGAAGAAAATGACTTTACTGAAAAAGCCCAGGAAGCAAATAGCACGGATCTGGGGGAAGATGTTATACATCAGCTGTCAAAATCTGAAGAGAAAGAGCTGAGAAAGTTCAGAAAAGTAGACTACAGCTGGCTAGCTGCTCTGTAGGCCGCGGCCATGCACCACACAGAGACATGTTGTACTTAACTTTTTACTGTCTGTTAATACTCCAAAAAATTTTTAAAGTTATTTTATTCTTAAGACAAAATATTAAAAGTCTTTTGTTTATTTGCTTGTTTAGAGTCTTAATAAGTTGCTTAGGCTAACCTTGAACTTGAGACTCCTCTCAGCCTCTCACGTGAGTAGGTTTATAGGCCTGCCCTGTCTGGTCAAGTTTGTGTGTTTGTTTAGATTTTTTTACTTTATGTGTATGAAGGTGTTCCTTGCATGTATGTCTGTGTACCACTGGCTTCCCTGGTGCCTACCAAAGTCAGATCAGGGCATCAGGCCCCTGGAACTAGTTACCCATGATTGTGTGCCATCGTAAGAGTAGTGGGAATCAAACCCTGGTCCTCTGCGAGGAAAACAAGTTGTCTAAATCACCGGTCCAACTCCATTTGTGTCCGGCTGTACAGTTGTGGGTATATGCTTATCACTCCAGGTTTCTCTTGAGTCACAGAGGAACCTTATTTTCTGGTAGGTATTGTCTCTAGGTGAGGTGACAGAGCTGACTGTAATTTACTCCTATACCCTCGTCTTTAATTTTCAAAAGTCAAGAGGCTTTGCTGCTGTTACTTTTAAATTTGACACCAAAATTCATTGATTTGCCAGATGTGAGTGATTTATTCGCACACCAGACTTGATTCTTTTTGGTTGAATTTCCCAGTCTCTACCACTCAAGACAAAGTATAAGCCACCCAGTTCAGTAGCATTGTTATATTAGTACAAATGGCCTATATTTTAATCAATACTAAATTCCAACTATACTGAGATATAACTCCTCACTCACACATGTAAAGTGAACAATTCAATGAGGTCTGGTATTTTTACAGAACTGTATACCAGCATGGAATCCAACTTTTGAGCAATTTCATCTCCCCACCTCCCGCCAAAAAAAAAAAAAAAAAAAAACACCCCCCTCTTCCAACCTCCACACCCTGCCTCCTGGGCAACAATAATCTAACTTGACAAATTTGCCACTTATGAACAGTTCATCTCAATGGAATCGTGCAATGTGAGCTCTTGCAACTGGCTTGTTTCACCTAATGTTCTTCCTTGTAGCATGGTTGAAAGGATGGAAGACTTGGTTTAGACTCATTATGTCCAGGGCCAGCTGGGTCCCTTGCCACAGAACTGTGGTGAAGTAGAAGAGCTTGGCTGAGGAGGATGTGAGACACTCTTCAAAGACACCTCAAGTAACCTCCCTCCAGCTGGGCCTCATCTAACCGGCCATTCAGCTGTTAATTGGTGAATTGGTTTGAGGAGAAGTTAGTTTCAGGCCTCATGATCCTGTCACCTAGATTGTTTCCCTGGCTGGAGACCGGGCCAACAGGTGAGCCTGTCGTACATTTTCAAGTGTGACTGTTGTCCATCCGTGTGAGAGCTTGGTTAGCACTTCATTTCTTCTGTGATGTTCAGTTTCCTTGCATATTTACCTAGTAGTAGAACTACTGGTTCATTCGTCTTCACGTCTTTTGAAAAATCAGTTGTACCATTGAGCGTTGCTCATAGCCATGAGGAGGCAGAGGCCACTAGAGGGGATCTGACTCCCAGAGCTGGAGTTACATGGGGTTGTGAGCAGCCTGAGAGCTGAACTAGAGCCCTCTGCAAGAAGAGCACACACTCTTAACCACTGAGCCACCTCTCCAGCCATAATTTTTAATCAACTTTAAGTTCAAAGCAAAACCGAGGAAAAGATTAATAAGAAATTTCCCCTCCCCTACACGTGCATTAAGTTCTGAATTATCAACTTACAGACAGTGATAACATTAGAACTGATGAACCTGCATTAACTATCACATAAAAGACCCACAAAAATAACTCCTTCCTCTGCTCATCTTTACCAAGGCATGAACCCCGCTCTCACCATCGTGTCTGAGTCGAAAGGCACAGCTTTTCATGTCTATGAACTGAACCTGATCCTTGCTGGCGGATGAGCCACAGGCTAACCACACACACGTGGCATGCACTTCACACTCCTCTTCGCTTACAGTACAGTGTCTCTGCTATTACCTTAATCTGACGGGGTGGAGGGTTGCTCCAGATCCAGAGATGAACTTACTTAGATCATTGGTCTATCAAAAGTGGAATTAAAACACAAGAATTATGCCTAACAAATCCCAAGTGCTGAGCACTTCTAGAATAAAACTGTCTCCAAACACAACAACCATCTATCATTGGGAAAGAGGTGAAGTAAACAAAATGACCCAGATTTAGGGCTGATCCCAACTGAAAACAAGTGCTCCGTATGGCTCTGAACCAGCTGAAGTCTTTTAAGCTGTCTGAGCCTCAACCCCTTTGTCTACAAAGAATTCCCCTCCCCAGGCAGATGGTTGTGTTTTCCTCATTAGTTGCATCGTGTTGCAGATAGGAAAGGGGAAAGTGTAGTGTATGATATTATGCACTAGAAAACAGCCAAAAATTGTGCTTAAAAAAAATCTAAGCTTTTGGTTAGTTGCACATTAACTAAAACAAGTTTTTTGTTAATATGCTCGAACACCATTCTTGCATTTTTTTGGTTTGATTTGGTTTTGGGTTTGTTTTCTTGTTATAGACTAGCACCCAAATAAAAACTATAAACTGTTGTAATGTTGTGGATGTTTTCCAAGTGTTTGTACCATGACTCCAGAGGAATTTTTCATAGAATCCTCTAAGTTAAATATAACCATCTGGTTGAAATAACCTAAGTCTCATCATGCACTGGTTATTCTGTAAGGCTACCTTATTTGAACTTTTAGAAACTCTGTTTTTGTTTCTCAACTCTGTTGCTTGCAGCCAAGAATATGATCAAATGACCTTGTAACACCAAATTAAACTTCTCAAAGTGGAGGTTTGCAGAAAGAATGATTAATGGGCTCAGATATAACTGGGGGTATGGAGTAACATCTGATGTTCTAAAGTACATGCAGATAACAATGATTGACAATGGCTGGTTGAATTTGGAAACAGCAAATAGTTTAAATGTTCCTAAAAGAAATAATGAAGACCCAGAAAGTTTAAGTAAAACGTACAAGGTGATAAATACAACAGTTATCCCAGTCTGGTCGTTATACATGTATTCTGTGTTGAAAAGTTACACATACACAAACAACTGATTGGTGCAAGCTAAAAATAAAAATATATTAAGTAATGAAAGAGAAGGAAAGGGCAGAGAGGCCATTAGAAGGGCGGAGTGGACCATCATGAAGGGAGAGCGGAGAGCCACCTGCAGGAAGGTGCTCTTCCAGCTTGCAGCACTCCTGAGGTCTCCCTGCAGGGCCGCTGAAGCTCCATTTACCATGCTCTCTGCAATGGCATTTCACAGTGACTCTTCTTCCTTTCCAGACTTTTCCTTCAAACAACGGAAACAGTAATTGAGATCATTTCAAATGATAGAAGTGAATATGTGTATAGTATCAAATATTTTTAGTTAGAAACATTAAGTCTAATTGGCTCAATAAGGAAAGTATCGCATTAGGTATCTTCTGATTTTTTGGAAGCCACACACACTCAAGAGCAAAGCCTTAATAACCCCTTGTTTAATCTAGGTCTTTTTAAAAACAGGATTCTGTATCATCCTACGAGGCTAACTGAAATGGCAAGAGGTAAGACCTGGGAAGGACTTAAGACCCAAGAGAATCATCGCCGGAGAATGGCTCTGAGATGAAAACAAAGCGGAAGGCCCCAGCTAGGGTTGACTAGAAGAAAGTCAAAACAAGCAGCACATCAGAGACCTGAGCAGTGATCATGGTTTTTGCTCCATTTGTTTTCCAAAATCCATGAGCAAGCCACTGCCTCTGAATCACAGTTCCTTCCTCGAAACTGCAGAATCAGACAGGCATCCTGCAGTTCTGCTTCTGTGTAACCACAAAGTTAAATTAGATACCACCGCACTGCAGTATGACTCTACTCCCATCCCACCCCACAGCAATAAACTGGTCTGTCTTACTGAATTGTGATCCGCATGTAGAAAGTGGAAATACAGTTCTGGTTAGTTAGCCAGCTCAAATATGACACACCTTTGGCTTAGGAACTCCTTGGGAGATCAGAGCACTGAGTCCACAAAATGCAATAATCAGACATGAAAGTGCAACAGTTCCTCCTATTGTTTCGTGGGGTTTTGATAAGCCCTGGCACTCTGTGGTCGCCTGCTTTAACGGAAGGGTGAATGAATATGTGCTCCCAAAACAAGCACTTGAAATACAAATATTGATACTGTGCTCTAGTCCACACAGGAAGGCAAACATCTTGTTCCTTCAGAAATGCCTGTCTGCCTTTATGGCACCTCTGTCTACTTGCCCAGCTCAGTGATGTAGTGAGCGGCATCTCTGCCCGAAGGAACTCCACGCAGGACCAGGAGGCAGCTCACTCCTCTGGGTCACTGACAGTCTGTGGCTCTACCTGACTTTACCTCTTTTACCTTTACTCTCAAATTGTGGCTCTCTGAAGTCCACAGAGAGTTGCTGGCCTTTTATAAAAACTTATGGATGCCCTTGCTCCTTAATTGTAGCCTCCTTTGGTGCAGAACAGGGCAGCTTTGAAGTCCAAATTTCTGAGTAAGACAGAAGATCCTGTGCTCTCCGATCAAGATGTGCTTGACCCAAAGCTGTGGTGATCGTACCCTAGAGAACAAGACTGGAGTCAGAAATCTTCATGGACACCATCCTCAGAAATCATATGGAAAGTGAGAACAAAGACTTAGGAGCAGGCTGGATGACACAGAAGACATGTAAGAAGAAAAGGCAGGGATGATCCTTTGCTTGCATTCAACAATTGTGGGGAAAATGATTTGCCACAGCTTTTTCTTGTCTCTTTGTGGCTGTCTACCAGCTTTCCCATAAACCACGAAGAGTGGTGCATTCTGCAATGTGGGTAGTACAGTCCATGAATTTTAGCTAGTCAGTGTGGTGGTTTGAATGAAAATGGCTACCACAGGCTCACAGGGAGTAGCACTATTAGAAAGTGTGGCCTTATTAAGCAGGTGTGGTGGTGTTGGAGGAACTGTGTCACTGCTGGTGGGCTTCGAGGACATCAGAAGCTCAAGCCAGGCCCAGTGACAGTCTCTTCCTGCTGCATGCCAATCCAGATATAGAACTATCAACTACCTCTCCAGCACCATGTCTGCCTGCATGTTGCCATTTTCCGCCATGACGATAGTGGACCAACCTCTGAAACTGTAAGCCAGTCCCAAATAAATGTTTTCCTTTGTAAGACTTGCTGTGGTCGTGTCTCTTCATAGCAATAGAAACCCTAACTAAGACATGCAGTGAAGGAACTTTTGGAAATTCTGCAAAATAAATGTCCTGTCCCATTCCATCTCATCTTCATGGAAAAGTCAACCTAGTAACATTCTTCTGCCATCCCCACAATGGCAAAAAGTGTCCCATTACCCATGAAAGACAGTCTAAAAGGAACGTTAGAAAACACAGCAAATACGTTCAGGTATCACATGAAGGGGCAGAGAGTATTATGAATAACCGAAAACCAGAGAACACATCTTTATTAGCACTGGGGTTGTCTTGAAGAAATTGCTCTTTGATATTTTCCTTCTTGCAGACTCATCGGCTTCCCCACTCCCCCCCCCCCCAAGTAGGAAGTCAGACCACTCTGAGTGTTTCTTCTTCTCAGAGCATCTCTGCAGCAGCAGCTATCTCTGTAATAGCCCGTAGGCCCACCTTTCCTTCAGGATGTTGAGGAATCAGCCTACAGGCAGTACTTAGAGTGCAAGAAATTAAAAAATGTAGCCTAACTTTGATCTCAGTCGCAGGGGCTCCGCTAAGCTCTCGGGGGAAACACTGCTACTTCCATCGCAGCAGGGATATCCACTTCCTCATTAGGAACATTCTGGCAGGCCTTGACTACTCAATACTACTTGTAACTAATGCCTTGGTAATGGTAATTCATTGTTGAATGTGCCAGTAGTCTAGAATCCCAGCATGAATCACAGCAATTCTCCACGGACTACCACCCTAGCTGGTGTTCCAGTCCACAGATGTAGGAGATAGTATGGTTGGCAGGGGAGTATTCAGGTGGGGGTTGGAAGGGAGATCAGTCATGAAACAACTCATCACAGGGATCATCATAAGTTTCTTAGGGGTCCTGGGGGTATAGCAATAATATAACAATAATTAGGACATATTTATATGGGATTTATCATGTACCACTTAATACACTTCTTAGAATGTAGTTACACTTATACATTAAAATGCAATCTTGCTGGGGCTGGAAAGATAAATCATCAGTTAAGAGCACTGGCTGCTCTTCCTCAGTGTCAGGTTTGTTGGTTGTTTGTTGGTGGTTCCAGCACCAACATTGTGACTTACAATAGTCTGTAATCCATTTCCAGGGGTTTTGACACCCTCTTCTGGCTTACATGGCACTGCACACATGTGGTACAGGCATATACGCAGCAAAAAACCCATACTCATACAACTTAAATAAATAAATAAAATGTAATCCTGTTGCCTTTATCTTGTAGGACAGTAAGCTGAGGCCCAGGAAGCTTATGTAAAATATCTAAGGTCAAAACAGAGCTCTTTTAGACTCTAGGAGCTATCCCTTAGTCACCAGGTCCCCTAAATGAGTAAGCAGGCTTAGTCACCACTACCACGACACCAACCTCCTTACTCCTGGAATCTTGGAAAAGCAGGTCACTGGAGCATTTCCTTCTGAGTAGGCTGGGCTGAGCAGGGTCTCTTCCCCCCAACCAATCAGGCACATGATGGTTGAAGACGCCTCCATCTTCAACCTAGCCCTCCGGAGGCCCTTTATTTTCCTTTTTACACACTCAAGCTATTCAGGCCTCATTGCTTTAAAGATCCCAAGCATGATCCTGACACTGCTTAGCTAGGTGAATCCCCAGCACCCACACCTGAGGAAGCTGACTGCTTCGGCAATTGCATTTGTGCCGTGCTCGCCAGCACAGGACTGTGTGCCGTGCCTGGTCCAGAGCACGGCTGACTGCCGGGCTTCAGCTGGCACTGCCTCAGGAGCTGAAGGCAACCCACACTGTTGTTTGCCTCACCACCCTCCTTGCAGGCCCAGGCCTCCTGGGCTACCTCACCAAAGCCAAATGTGACCTTTGTGAAGGACAGGGATTCCGTTGGCCCATTTGGTGCTCGCCTTGGAGATTATCTTGCACATCCTGGAACTGGTTCTGATCACTGCCTTCTGGACGCCTACATCATCATCTAAAACTCATAAAAGAAATGAAAGTTGCCAGAGTCAGAACGAAGCCGCTCATGTCAACTCACAATGAAAACACAATTCAAAAGATAATCCGGAAGGCTATGAAGGGCTTTCATGCATTACCTGGTAAAATCTACTCCAAAAGACTCACTGAGGCCACACACTTCTGCACCACCACAGCCTTCTACACAAGGACATCTGACCAGTAACTATTCAGCCCCAAATTAATATCCCTCTTAATGTTTATCATTGCAACTAAGGGCCAGTGCATTAAAATAGATTATGTAATCTTTGCTTTGTCTTTAAGATGCCCCCTGCCTCAGTATCTCTAAACATACCTTTAGTTCACTATGGCATAAATGTTCCCACAGCAATGCTTTATTCCCAAATAACAACCATTATTCTTGGAAAAGATTACTCTGACTTTTAATTTAAATTGACCAATTTCATCAAGCATCAAGAAGTAGCCATGTCCTTTCTTTGGCTGTGCTGTGCCTGCCTTCTTGCTTTTACAGGGTCGGACACTAGGAGAGACAGAGATCTAGAATGCTGTTAAATGTCCCTAGAGCATGCCTTTCTTAGTCTGTTAAGCTTTCAGAATTCCATAAACAAAATACTACAGACCCAATGGCTTATCAACAACAGAAATTTATATCTCATAGTTCTAGGGACCAGGAAGTCCAAAGCCAAAGTGCCAGCTGAGTCACTGGTGGTACTCTATTCTGCTCTAGAAAGCCATCATGGAGTGCTCCAGCCTTCCTTCCTAATCCCAGCATATTATGGTAGGATTTCAACACATGAATCTGAAAGTAATATCAACATCCAGTCTGTAACAATGTCCCTTTATTTTCCCTCTGTCTGGCTTTGCTAATTGTTTGAGGACCTCTGAGTATTGTAGTAGGAACTGTACCTGAGGATGGGGAGTGAGGTTTCATTAACAATGGTGATGTCTTCTCTTGAACAAACACCAACCAAAAGATTAGTCATGGCAGCTTTAGGTTGTGTTTTAATTTTATTTTTGCTGTTTGCCGTTTTTGTGTGTGTGTGTGTGTGTGTATGTGTTTAGTATTTTTAAACCCATTGATGGGACAGAGCAAAGGAGATGTCTCAGAATCCCACCCTGAACTCTGCTGGTGGAGCTATGAGCTGAAACCAAACAGATTATGGTTTGAATCCTCTGAACCTCCAGCCACACCTCTTGCTACCTTGAGTCTGGGCTCTTAGGCACATCCCCAACTCGAAGGCAAACCTGGAGCATGAACCTAGCGGGAAGGGTTGACTTTGCCCTGGCTCTTTCTGTGCAATCTATATCTGGGGAGAATTTCTACTGTACCAGGGGGAGCCTTTCCAAACTTGTAGGGACCAATGTCTACCCTCAGGCCTCTGAAAGGGTACTAGCCCCTGGCCTGGGTATGGCTCCTAGGGCAGTAGAAGCCTACTTAGCTTCTCTGTTGCTGTAATAAAACACTGGCCAAATGCAACCAAAGAAGAAAGGGTTTATTTCATCTTGAAGCTTAACAGTCCATCATTGAGAGAAGCTAAGTCGGGAACTCCAGCAGGAACTGAAGTAGAAACCACAGGGGAGCCGGGCGTCGGTGGCGCATGCCTTTAATCCCAGCACTTGGGAGGTAGAGGCAGGTGGATCTCTGTGAGTTGGAGGCCAACCTGGTCTACAGAGCAAGATCCAGGTCAGGCACCAAAACTACACAGAGAAGCCCTATCTCGAAAAACCAAAAAAAAAGAAAAGAAAAGAAACCACAGGGGAAAGCTGTTTAGTGGCTTGCTTTCTGGAGTTTGTTTGGCTCACTTTCTTATACAATGCTGAACCACGCACCCAGGGGTGGTGCTGTTCACATTGGCTGGGCCGGAGCCTTCCCACATCAATCATCAATTAAGAAAATGCCCCGCACCAATCCAATAGAGGTAATTCCCCAATTGAGATTCCCTTTTCCTAGGTAACTGTAGTTTGTGTTAAGTTGACAAAAACTAGCTAGCCCGAGGAGAACCCAGGCCTCCAGTCCCTGACCTCTGCTCCTGTAACAATGTCGTCTGTTTGGTGACTCCCTCCAGGAACAGGGACTCATAGCTCCAGATACTCAGGGCTTTTCCACTTCTCAGCCACAGCCTGTGTCTTCCTATACCTGCCTGACACTTGTAAGCTTTTTTTTTAACCTATAATGAAATGTTTTATAGTTTGTTTCTGTTTCTTTAGAGCAGCATCTGAGGATGCATCAATAGTTGAGGCTACATCTTGACCATCAACTCTCCAGACTAGAAACACTAGAAATAATTTTATAGCTGTGTCAAAGATCATTGAGTTTTTTATGTTCACCTAATTAATCTTGTCTAGAACACGCAGAGCATTCTGGATGAGAGACAGGTTTATTGTCAATTACTTTACAATAACTAACAAGCATGTGCACACCCACGTACACTCAGGTGTCGTAATGAGGGCCAGGTGAGATGTTTTACATGACAACTAGAAACTCCAGTTTGACAAGTAATAAGTGACTTCTCTCTTTTCCTAACAGGAAGGTCAGGTTCTTAACACTGCTGAAATAGTGTTCTTGGAGATAATGAATCTGATTGCTTGCTTCTTATGTAACAGAGCTATTTCCAGGGACCAGGTGGTCTTAACTGCGTGTGATTTTATGACCTGGGATGTCTTCTATGTTTCTTCTTCAGAGCACTATCATATCCAGGCAGCTTGAGACCTGACCTAATGACATGGTCTGTGATGCACCTATTTGTATCTCTCGGGCTTATTCGTGATCATCAGTCCATGTCATAGCCACTAAGTAGGTAAATTGGTCTGATTCTCAGATCAGGGCCATCATCACCACACACAGGCTAAAATGTCAAATGGCAAGAGAAGTGCCATCTTCTATAAAAGCAAATCAGTTAGAATAACAGCAGATTTCCCAACAGAAAGTAAAAGTCATGTGTATGTCAAGCTCTGAAACAACAGTTGCCAACTTGGATCACTGCATTCAGCAGAATGGTCCATTTTATAGCCAAAGAATGAAGAAACATTTCCACAATAGATGCAAACTGCAGTAATTCATGAGCACTGTGACAGTAATAGAGAAGATACCTGAAGGGATCTCACACAGAGAAAAGAAAGATGAACACAACCATGAAGCCACAGGAAAGAACAAACTACATAAACCAAAACAGTAAGTAAAGAAATAAAGGATAAGAAAATGCCAAACATTACAAAATGACAGGAATTAACATGCACCTTTCAACAATAACAATGCTAATTATCTCAATTATCCAATAAAAAGACTAGCAGATTCAATTACAAATAAGATACATCTATTTGTTAGAAGAAACCCCACTAACAAGAAAAGAACCCTGGAAAACACAGGGTTAATGGGAACGGATGGAGAGGCATTCTAAACAAATGGAACAGGAACCATCAGGTGTGGTTACACTGACATTAACAAGGTAAGCTTCACACCAAAGATACTCAGAAGAGTTGCTTTGTTTTCAAAGGACATTTCATTTTCATTAAGGAAACAAATCAATAAGAGAAGAATTCTAAACATGGATGCACTGAACATCAGTACATCCTATTTCATAAGCAACTACTACTGGATGTAAAGACATGGATCAACTCCAACACAATAGTAGTAGGTGACTTTAATACCCTGATCTCACTAAAAGACAGATCAGATCATCCAGACAAAATAACAACACAGATAATAGATAGTATGAATTTGACAGACAACTGCACACTATTATACCCAAACACTGCAGTTCATATTATTTCTCAGCTGCCCATGAGACTTTATCTGAAATTAACCACATTTTAGGACATAAATAAGTATTTACTTCTGATAGTAAAAGAAACAATTAACTGAGTGGAAAGACTGCCAGTGAATGGGGAGAATCCTCTGACAGAGGATTCATTTCTAAAATATAAAAAAGAACTCTAAAACTAAATACCAAAAACCCTCAGACAATCCAGTCAGTAAACAGGCTAATGAAATAGTTCTCAAAAGATGAAGTACAAATGGCCTATAAAATATTTTAAAATATCTGGTGTGGTGGTGCACATCTTTAATCACAGTAGCACTCAGGAGACATGGGCAGGCAGACCTCTGTGAGTTTGAGGCCATTTAGGACTAAATAGTGAGACTCTGTCTCAAAATAGTAAATAAATAAAATAAAAGTATAAAAACTTTCAACATCTTTAACCACCAGAGAAATTCAAACTGCACTGACATTCTGTCTCTCAATAGTGAGAACAACCATCACTAAGAGAACAAACAACCAATGCTGGTGAGGATGCAGGGAAAGGAACCCTTGGATGCTGCTAGTGGAAAGGTATATTGGTCCAACCACTACAGAGGTTCTTCAGAACAGTAAAAGCAGAACTCCCTTAGGACTCAACCATACCATTCATGGGTGTTTACTCAAAGGACTCCAAGTCAAAATATCAGATATTGCACATACATGTTTATTTCAGTATTATTTACAACAATCAAGTTACTTCATCAGTCTTGGTATCAGTCAACAGAAAAACGGATAAAAAAATGTGGTATGTGTGTATGTATATGTACTATATGTATACATAGTACAGTTTTTTATCTATAAAACAGAATAAAGTTATGACATTTGCTAGAAAACAAATGCACTGGAGATCACTGTGTTACATGAAATAAGCCAGACTTAACATATATCTTATGTAAAATTTGGAGTATATATAAATTGATAAAAATAATTTATATACATCTAACATGATTAAAAAACATGGAATAAAAGACAAGTGATAGGAGGTGGTGATATTGGGTTAAAGTACATTATATATTTGAAAGAAACTGTCTTTATAAAATCAATTACTATGTACAATGAATATAAGAAATAAAAGAAAAATTTAAAGGGAAGATTCTGGCTGCATTTTTTAGTTGGCGTTTCTTTGCTGTGGTTAAATGACAAACCGTTTAAAAGAAGCAAAAGCTTATTCTGATCCAGGGAAATGTTCAGCCTTCAAGGACAGGTCCTCACTACTGACCTGCCTTCATATTGGCTCCATCTTCTCGGTTCCCACCTCCTTTCAATAGCTCGTTCAATTGCAAACTCATCAGCAGATGAGATTAATGTCCTCATGACTCACCAGCTAGGGATCAGGCCTTCCACACACAGGCTTTTAGGGATGTTTTAACCATGTAACCATATATCCTGCCTTTGAACAACCCAAAATGCTGCTGTACACGGTTCTCCTGGGGCATGTGCTACCAGCAGAAACACACCTACCAGGTCCCTCTGCAGTCTACACAGTATAACCAACAGACTGCCTGATTGGTGTTAGTTAACTAAAAGTTAGCAGAGTAACTAGGACAGCTCAGAAACGACTTCTCAAAGGTCAAATGATGGATAATTGACAGAGCTCAAACTCTAATGTCCTTTCTCTTCCTCCACAACCCAAATGTGAGCACCTGATAATGCCAGTGAGATAATGACAAGAAAAAGTGGGTTAATTAGGTGTGTGACCATCTATGATAATATCACTTTTTTCTTTTTCCAGAGTTGAGTATGGAATCCACAAGGGGATCACTTTTTTTCAGTGAGGAAGACTTATAAACTTTTAAATATATGGATATTGTAATGCACAGGGCTTAAATTAAGCCCAAGAATTGTACAGTAGAAATACACTTAGAAAGACTGGCCCTGTGTGATACTACACAAGCTGTATCATAGCTGTTCATTCTCCGCTGCTCTCTGAACCCCAAGGCTACTCAGACAACGTGAAACAAAACACAACCCTCATTTACCACACAGAGAGATTCCCAATAGTTATAAATACCTCTGACTCAGCTGTCCCCGAGCAGCCAGAGGGTAAGTGTCGGTATTTGTCCAGAGCTTGGGAGAGCCTTGTTTGCAGAAGTGAGTGAAAGTGCTACAGTGGGTGAGGAGTCACAGTTTGAGGAGGCACGTCCTTCACATACACAGTGCTTATTCCTTCAGATCTGTACACACTAGAATAAACAGTAGGCTGAGTACTTCCACAACATGCGTATAGTTGTTTATTTAAATGAAGTAGCATGATTCTGAAAACCCACATGAATCTACCTGGAAAGACTGAACAGCTGCCGTTGTGTAAGGATAAATCATCTCTAAGCCACTGGAGTTTGACAAAACTAGATTCATTGCCTTTCAGAACAGCAGCAGCAGCTTTTGCCGCATAAACACACCATTCTTCTCCTGCCATTTATTTTCCCAAATAGTACAAGTGGGTGACACATGACAGGTAAGCCAGAAGCAACACTTCCCACACTCTGGAGAAAACCATCTTCAGCCATTTTGAAACAACTATAGAAGTAATGAGTTTAGGCAAACTTCCGGCTGGGATAACTTCTGGATTGCTAAGACACTGTACAGCAGCCCAGCGTGGCTTTCTGTTCTCTTGAGGAGGAGGCCACCTCAGTGACTGATCCTAATACAAGTTCTGATCACAGATGGGTCCCTGTTATGCTGGCCTTGCCTTGCTCTTGTGTGTTCTTAGGGAATCCTTATGTCATCTCCTTGGTCTTCAGGAACATGTCCATCTATAGGCCAGAACGATGCTGCTGCTCCTCTTGTTTAATAGATTGCTTTGCTATGATTCTCCAGTGTCTTGTCTCGAAGAGTTCCAGGGACTCTTGGTCACACATCCTTTAGAAATCACCCCATCAAAGTGGATCCACAAGTCCCCACTTCTAACAGAGGAGCCATTTGATGACTTCTAGGGAAGGGAAGTCAGTTTTCTTCAAGGGTGTAACCCTAGTAGGTCAACTATCCTCCATACTCAGCAATACATAGGCCTCAAAAATTGGATTCAATGGATAATATTTTTTTTTCTAATTTTAGAAGATAACACAAAGTTGGGGGAGGTAGGGAGGCAGAGGTAGATCTGGGAGGAATTGTGGGAAGGGGGAAATACATTTGATCAAAACACACTCTGTGGAATTCTCCAATAATTAATAAAAATATTACATTAAAAAGACATTAGAAAAAAATTAAAAGAAAATGACTCAGGGACTGGAGAGATGCCTTAAAGGTTAAGAGCCCTGGCTGCTTTTCCAGAGGACCCAGGTTCCATTCCCAGCACCCACACAGCAACTCACAACCATCTACAACTCCAGCTTCAGGGGATCCAGTGCTCTCTTGTGACCTCCTTGGGTACTGCACGCCTGTTATACACAGACATACACGCACACAAAATACCCATGTACATAAAATAAAAATAAAGAAAAAGTTTAAGAGAAAAATATATATCACAACAGTATGTGTGTAAGACACATTTAAATAAGGATTTGTTTTGTATTTCCAGTCTCCTGGAGTAATTAGTTTACAAGAATTCTACCTCTTGGGACCCGGCTCCGGCCATACAAGATGGTTCGGTGATTGAGAAAGCAGAGCAGCATGCTTTCTCACCTGTGTCCTCTCTCTCCTCAGGGACTGGAATGCTGCCCTCTGAGCAGCAAGCCCGGAAGGCATCCTGTCTGGAAGATCTGCTCTGGGGCTTTGGTTTCAACATCACCTATCCTTTTTGTCTTCAAGTGACTTGTAACTTCAAATCCACCCCAGAAGTCACCTTCTGAGGCCTCTCCAGTCATTTTGTTGATCTTGCAGTCAGCTAGGTTGACTTCCTGATTATTAACCCCATAGCTAAAGGATTCATGTTTCCACGTTGTGTTACACTTATGACGACACATCAAGAAATCCCACCTCCCTGCCCCTGTTTATCTGTCTAAGCACATTCGAGTTTGCACCTGTTCTTGGGACCTCACACGCAAGAGACAATCACAGAGGAGTTTCGGAAGACTGGGTGTGTCATCAGTCCCTGGGGATCCTGAGATAACTCAGATGACATCATATTTTCCAGCAAAAACACAAAGGCACCATAAAGAGTTTTTCAGCGTACACTTGAGTCCAGTTTTGTCTGTTTTGATTGCTAGCATTTCTACCAGTTAGTTTGCGCCAGGCATTTTACTTTATTTTACTGTTGTTGGGGAGGTCTTCTATCTAGTTAAGTTTTTAGGTTAGCATAACTAAGTAAAGGGTTCCATTATGGCATCTATACACACACACACACACACACACACACACACACACACACACAGTCATTATGCTCTGTTCTTATGTGTTCACTTTCCTGCTGCTCTCCCCTGTTGCCAGCATTTTAAAGGAGGCATGCTCATCGGATAATCAGTCATATGTCGTGGGTAACTTGGGGCTGCATCCTACCCATGACTGCTCTCTCGACATCATGGGATTCTGCCAGAGCACAATACCAGGAACAGATTTTTCTATAACCAAGGATGCCTGTGTTTTGTCTTCCTTTGAGGCTGCCTTTGAAAAGCATTTGAATTGTCTGTTTGATTAGAAATAATTTGCCCTGATTTCATATTTTGTTCTTCCAAAACAAACAGTTTCCAGTAGCATCGGGAGTTTTCTCAGGAATTTCTGTATATCTAGTTTTCTATTTCATGTGCTTGGCTCTTTATGTATCTCTATTCATTAAAAAAAAAGCGTAGGTAGCACTCTGTTTATTTTCCCTCTCCTGATGTGTTATCCAATCACAAGTTGTCAGAGCTAAACATGTGTATATATGAGCTATATACACTAATGGACTCAGAAGGGTGTGGTGGGGCGTAGGAAGAGAAGGAGAGAGTGATAGTTATAGAAGTCATGAATCTGAGAGGAGTTGGGGGGTGAGAGGTGGTGAGGAACAATGGAAATTATGTAAATACAGTATACTCTTATATAAAATTCTAAAAGAAATTATTTTTAAAAAATGAAGAATCTAGACATGGAGAATGCCTTAATGCCAGCTCCTAGGAGGCTGAGGCAGGTAGAGCTCTGTGAATTCACAGCCAGCCTGGTCTATGGAGTGAATTCCAGGATATCCAGGGCTATGCTAAGAGATCCTGTCTCAGTGAACAGATAGATAGATGATAGATAGATAGATAGATAGATAGATAGATAGATAGATAGATAGATATAGATAGATAATAGATAGATAGATAGATAGATAGATAGATAGATAGATAGATAGATAGATAGATAGATATCTTTAAAAAGAAAGAACCAGAAAGTCTTAGAAAGTTTAGAAGTAAAAGGAAGTAAAAAGCTGTCATGTCAGCCAACTACTAAATCATGCCACCCAGACTTTCTGTTTGTCCGTCATCTTTAGATGTAAGATTTTCATCTCTTTCAACTTACAGTTTCAAGGTAGATAGTGAGTTTTCCAGCAAGAGAAAAAAAAAGAAAGAAAGAAAGACCATTAGCAACATCTATTGTGCCTTTTTTTTTTTCTTTTTCAGGAAAGCAAAAACAGTTCCAGAAGTTCCAGAGAGGCTATTTTTGTTTAGTTCAGTGGGTAAGATTAGGCCTTTTGACTTTGTTATGTCTGGAAAGAAAAAAGAGGATTTGCTTAGCCCGATTATAATTCTTCCTCTGGAGCTGGTCCGGTTGCCACTTCATTCCTAGACTCCAAACCAAGCAGCCACAGCACCTTAATGGGCCAGGAGAGCAACAGCTCTCTTGTGGACACGAGGCTACTGGCGATTACTGGGTTTGCTCACACCTGACTGGGCGTGGATCGAGGCTGCGCCTATGTTCCTGTCCGTCTCACATACAGCCTTATTCTGGCACTACTGTCAAACTGTGGCACATTCTCATGAGGGGAGGGAAATCGTGCATATCTCCAGCCAGATAAAACACACAAATACAACACATGGCATCTCTGTTAATGTCATGCCCAATAGTATTTGATTTATGAAACAAATCACCTGGCCAAGTTTAACATAAACTGAAACCCCAGTGGCAAGAAAGACAGGAACACTTGTTAGCTAGTCATCCAACATTATCTGCCACAAGGAAGGAATTGAAATAAGCCTTAGAAATCTCTTGCTCTGGTTTAGTTGTCAAGAGGAAGTGCAGAAAGAGATGAGCTGGTAAAGCTATAAATTCCTTTTCTGGCCAAGGCCTCCAGCTATAGCACTTGTTCTGGTCCCAGAAGGGCAGAGTTGATGTGAACACCTCTCAAGTTTAAGTTCTGAAACCTGTACCTTCGGCCTTTTGTTCTCCATGTTGAATCTGAAGCAGTTTTTGAGCATGAAGAACAGGAGCTTAAAATATTTTCCAAAAATTCCTGAACTTTATGAAATTCTGTATTTATCTACTTATTTGTTCATTTATTTTGAGATAGGGTCCCTCTATGTAGCCCTGTCCCGGAACTCACTGTGTAGATCAGGCTGACTTTGAACTCACAGAGGTCCATGTGCTCTGCCTCCTGGGTGCTGGAATTAAAAGTATGTGTCAGCATGCCTGTATGCCTATGCCTGCTTCTCTTCTACATTTTAAAGAGCACGACATCACGTTGTTTCTATCACTTTTTTAAAAACATAATTTATGGACTTGGGGTATAGCTTAGGAGTAGGGTGTATGTAGCATACATAAGGACCTGAGTCTGATCCCTAGCATTACACACACACACACACACACACACACACACACACACACACACAGAGAGAGAGAGAGACAGAGAGACAGAGAGACAGAGAGACAGAGAGACAGAGACAGAGAGACAGAGAAACAGAGAGAGACAGAGAGAGAAAGAGAGACAGAGAGAGAAAGAAAGAGAGAGACACACAGAGAGAATTTACCTTGAGTCAATATACTTGGAGTTCTCAGTTAACCTGGAAAGTAAACTGAGAGAAACAAAAAATGACAAACGCAGTCCGTCCAGTGCTGAGATGTTTAAATGGGGCAGTGTTAGTTTAAGTGAAGGCCAGCCTCCAAAATGGCTCCAGATGTTCTATTCTTCACGATACACACATCCATCTGCCGTCTCCCTGTACACTGTGCTAGAGTTCACCTGTATGACAGCCATTTCTGAACTTAAGTTGTAAGACATTGCTGCTTCTGTCTTACATTCTCACTCCTACTCTCTATATTTCTTCCTATACTCCATCCACTCTTGGGGAACCATTTGCCATGTTGTGAGCAGATCCACTGAAGGCCCAGCACAGGGAAGAACTGGGGCCTACAAGTAAGATCCACATGAATGAGGCGACTGATAAACTAGTGTCTGAACTCTGAAGGCTCATGTAATAAAAACCCAATACCCACCCAATGACCATATTGGCAAACAAGAGGATTATGACCCTCTGCATGAATATATGGCTCCCACTTTAGTGTTTTTATGGGATTCCTGAGTATGCAAACTAGTGGATCTCTGATTATTGTGCTTTCTCTTAGATTCTTTTGCTTCTGTTTGTTTTGTCCAATTTTGATGTGTTAGTTTTTGTTTCATTTTATTTTATTATTATCCCTTAGAAGCCTGTTAATTTTCTAAGGAGAAACAGAAAAGGGGTTGATCCAGACAGAAGAGTGTGTGGGGAGGAACTGGGAGGAGTAGAGGGCGGGGAACCTGTAATCAGAATATATTATGTGAGAAAAAAATCCATTTTGAAATAAAAGTGAAAAAAGAAATGTGGTCTATTCACAATGGAATATGACTGGGTTATTAAGAAAAGTGAAATGGGTTTAAATGTATGGAGCTAGAAACAATCACTCTGAGTGAGATAACCCAGATCCAGAAGATATATGTTGTCATGTTTTCTTTAAATCTTTAGATATGTGTGTTTCATTTGGAATACCTACAGAGGTCAGAAAATTACTAAGGACCCATGGAAAATGGTTTTAAAGGAAGGAGAAATAGAATACAGTGATACAGGTGGCTAAAGGGGAATTATGGGAGGCTTTAAGTGTGATGAAGAGGGGAGAGCAAGGTGGAAAATGGAAACTGGAAAGAATAAATAAAAAGTAACATGAGAACTTACATTGTAGAAGCTTACTAAAATATGTCTATGAACATACATAAAATGAGTCAAAACGGAATTATCCTGTAATGGGGCAACAGTGCATCTGGTGGGTACTAGAGGCCAACAACACCACCACCACCACCAACAACAACAACAATAAAAAGTGCCAGGAAGGGGTTACATTTTGGAGTTGTTGGCCTTGAGCTCCCAAAGACCTCCAAACATCACAGACTATTGTCAGTGATCTCGGCTACCCTTCAGAATTTAGTTGTAAGTCTCTTTTCCTGAAAACACCACATTTTAGAATCATAGAACATGATGAAATCAAGCTTCTACTGACCTGGGAGCTCGATCCCTACTGGCTTCCATAGTGCTGGAAGGTGCTATGCATACTTCAGAGGCACAAAGTCATCAACAATCTTACCCAGCTGCGAATCCTGTGAGCTACAATAATGACTGGCCTGATGAAACATGCCCACCGGTGCAACGTGCCATGGGAGTAACCAGTCACTTTCCAATTAGATGTAAGGCCCACTCTACAAGGTGAAGCCTATACCAGCTGGCATTATTATTGGGCCAAGACCTATGGCTAGACACATCATAGACCCTAGGAGAGAACCTATTACTATTATTCTGCTAAATGGACATAGTGTTAGAGCAACTCCTGATGACATCTTTCTTTTTTGTTTTGTTTTGTTTTGTTTTGTTTTTTTCGAGACAGGGTTTCTCTGTGTAGCTTTGCGCCTTTCCTGGAACTCACTTGGTAGCCCAGGCTGGCCTCGAACTCACAGAGATCCATCTGCCTCTGCCTCCCGAGTGCTGGGATTAAAGGCGTGCGCCACCACCGCCTGGCTATGATGACATCTTATACCCATAGATTAAGGCATTTCTCCACCCTCATCAGAGAAGCTTCCATTTGCAGTACATGGTAATTAACACAGACACCCACAGCTAGCAAAGTGCAGAGAATAGGAGATTACAGAATGTTCAGCCCTAAGTGGAACATACATACTGCATCCTGTCTTCCAAAGGTTCAGGGATCATCATGGAAGAGGTGTTTAAAAGACTGTAGGAGCCAAAAGTGGTGGATAACTACAAAGAAACAGTGTCTTCTAGACACAGCAGGACAGCTGCAGTTAAGACCTTATAGTAATGGTGACAGAATACACAAGACCTGTGTAAGCCCAAACTAGACCAACTCCAGGCATGGATAAGAGAGTAGGGCACAAAGCTCCACCCCTAGCCAATGGGCTATTGACAATTTTTAGAAACTGGGAGAAGAAAAATCAGTTTTCTCTAACAGCGTAGCTCCTAATAAATCAACCAACCACACTCCACTTGAAGACCACATGTGTTTGGGCAGCACAAATTGTCCTTGAAAGGGAGTTGTTTTTTTAAGGACACAAAGTTGGGTAGTAAAGGAAGAAGAAGTAGATCTGGGAAGAATTGAGGGAGGGGGAGTGAATATGATTCATACACATTGCAAAATTCTCAAAGAACTAGTGATAAGATATTTTTTAAGGAACAGAGGAAAAGCTGAGGACATGACTCAGTGAGGAAAGAGAATCTGAGTTTGGTCCCTAGTTCCCATGTAAAAAGTCAAGAATGGCAGTAGTTATATTCTCACAGATGGAAGACAGAAACAGGATGATCCCCAAAGCCTGCTGGCCATCCAGTCTAGCCAATCTCATTAAATAGACACTTTCCAGGCATAGTGAGAGACCTGTCTCAAAAAATAAGTTCAAGAATGTTTAAAGAAGACACTCACCTTAGGCTCTACGTGCATCTGAAGTCCTCATGCACACATACAAACACATACACACATTAAAAAAAAAGATTAGCCAGACAATGGTGGCACACATCTTTGATGGGAGGCAGAGGCAGGCAGAACTCTGTGAGTTCGAGGCCAACCTGATCTACAAAGCGAGTTCCAGGACTGTTTCACGAATTCTAACTGGTCTTAATAAAAACTCCAAGCCAGATTATCAGGGTAAAAGCTGAAAGATCAGAGAAGCAGAGCAGACAGCCCCTAGAGTTCTTACCTCTCCTGTATCCTCAGCCTGAAAGGGACCCCTGAGCTCCTCTCTCCTCCCACCTTATATTTCTCTCTCTGCCCAGACATATCACTTCCTGTCTCTACCTCCCTAGTGCTGGGATTAAAGGCATGAAATCCCAAGTGCTGGTGTCAAAGGTGTGTGCCACCACTGCCTGGCTCTGTTTCTCTTTTAGACTGGATCAATTTTGTGAGGCCTTGAACTCACAGAGAGATCTGTCTGCCTCTGCCTCCCGAATTCTGGGATTAAAGGTGTGTGCCACCACTGCCTGGCCTCTATGGCTAACTAGTGGCTGGCTTTGCCCTCTGATCTTCAGGCAAGCTTCATTTGTTAGAGCATACACAAAATATCACCACACAGGACAGCCAGGGCTACACAAAGAAACCCTGTCTCGAAAAACCAAAGCAAACAAACAAACAAAAAGATGATAGATTAGGGACAGGATGGGACGGGATGGGATGGGAGGGGATGGGAGGAAGAAGAGGAGACAAGATAAGATGAGATGAAGGAGAGTGGGAGAAGATGACGAGGGTTATCTGGTGCTGTTAGTGAGGGACATGATTTGTGCATCCAGCCTGGTCAGCTGTGGGTGGTTCTAATCATTTCCTTGTAAATGATCACATGAGGTTTTCCTAAAGCCTTAGGCATGGACCTGCCATTTCACCAGTTGGCATCACCACAGAAACAAGAATAAACCTGGACAACACTGGGGATTCCAGGTGCCACTTACTTTCTTCTCTCCTGCCACTGCCTGTCACATTGCTCAGGGAGTCAACCAGCAAGGAAGCAAACGAGTGTGGCTTTTACGATTGTGAAAATGCGCTGCCGTGAATGGAAAACAGACCCCATTATATGACCACTGTCAGTGAGTCACGTGCTTTCTATCTGTAAGGAAAAGACAGTGGTATTTGCGGTAAGGACAATGATTGGTTAACACACTTAGATTATTTTTCAGTGTATCATGTGTCTACTAATAAGTAGGTGTGTATCTGTGAACAAAGAGAAACCTTGTTATACAGAGCAGTTAAATACATCTGCCAGTGTTTTCATTCTTAGAGGCGCTTTTCCATGTGGGTGGAATATGAGAAGGGATGGAAACGAGGGAGGATGAATTGTGCAATAAGTAACTAATGTTTCCCGTGGCTGGTTTAACCGCATAATTAAAGGCCATTACCCGTTCTTCTGACTTCTGAAAGTGTCCCAATCCAAGAAGCAGGGCCCTCAGCTGACATTTAAAGGATGCCAAAAGGCCTTTCAGATTACCATCCTGCTAGAATACCCACAATTCCTCCAAAACATTAGCATGGAACATGTGAATGCCTTAGTGCACCATCAGCTGTGGTCATTTAACAGAGAAAATGTCCAATGTCCCAGGAAATAGTGGACCCTACAGAGAGAGAAGCAGCATTGTCTATACATAATGAACTGAATTCAGACTCGTGTGTCCTGAAAGACAATTGACAAATGTACATTTGTAAAAGTACCTAGTCTGATCAACTTACTAGAAAAACCTAAAATAGGCCAAGATCTGTCGAGGAAGATTTTTTTGTTGTTCTCATGGGAGTTAAAATGACTGAAATTAGATCTCACAGGCTTACTCTGAGCTTTACTACACTCTCCTGTGCATCTTTCTGCCAGGTAAGACCTCAGACTGTCACTAAACACAATCAACTATACCCTTCCCTGCCAGGATCCCAGTGTAAAGGCTCCCACAGCTCCCAGGAGCTCTGAAAGTGTGGCAGGAGCCTTCTCCTCTAGCCACGTGATTTCACTCTTGGCAATAACCTGGAGGGATCCAAAGTGACTCTTATAATATGAAGCAGTACCAATTACAGAGCTGAAGGAAATGTTGTCAACTATACTTGAGTCAGTTCAAGATAATTTTCTAGATGAGTGTGTGGCTCATAACTGTAATATCAGTATTTAAGAGGCTGTGGTAGGGGCACCATGGGTTTGGTACCAACCTGGGCTTAACAGTAAGACCCAGTCTTTAAAAAACCAAACCAAACAAACAACAACAATAAAAAAGACATTTGCCTAATGCTTGACTACTTTTTAATTAGGAGGAAATTGTAAAAATAACAATAAAATTTGTTTGAACCAAATTGACTTTTTAATAATTTAGCAATAATCAAAAGAGATTTAACTTGATATCTTGACCTTTTGATATATACACATACAACAGGATATATAAGGACTCTTTAAAAAAAATGATTCTCCTGATGTAAGTTCTCTTAGAGTTTCTTGCATGCAAATAGTGGAATCCATTTTGGAAGTCTTATCAAAGGATACAATCTCTCCTAATAAATCATTCTACGCTAAGGAGATTTTTAGGCAAGAGGTGATTGGTAGCTCAAAAGGAATTTACAGAAAACAGACAGACAATTTTTTAGAATCAACATGAATTAAAATTATCACTAATATTTTCTTGCAAAAAACATTTCCTAGAGTCTTTACTATTAACTTTTTATTATTATTATTATTATTATTATTATTATTGGTGTTATTATTATTATGGCACTGTGGTACAACCTAGGGCCTTGTTATACAAGCATACCAAAGAGCTGCACCCCAACTAACTTCCTTTCTTTGGTAATACAATACTTTATCCCACCTTGAAACTGGAGAGCTTTCAGCATGATCACATCAAACATTTAAACTGTCGTGCATACGTGGCATGGCATACATACATCCATCAATGCCCTCAGGCTGTACTGGATTCTCTTCATCACAGTGAATCAGTATCCAGCCTAAGGTTGGCAGGTTAGGATTGAACAACACACTCCATTACAGTTAGGTCAGAGAACAGCAGCAATTTTTCAGTCAAACAAATCAAACTCACGAAAATTGTAACAATAGGGGTTTTTTTTTTTTTGTCTGTTTATAAATGTTATAAATCCTGTAGATGCCATTTCAGGATTGCCATTTTTACATTTTGAGTGTTTTTTATTTTCAAGGTGAATACAGAAAACCACACTGCATAGTGTGAATAACTAAGTATGCTGTTTTCGAAAACTCATCACAAAACACAGGCTGTTTAATTCTTCCTTCATCATGGTTAAGAAAGAATCTAAAATGTCTACTATTTAAAAAAAAAAGTAAGAAAAGGAGGGAGCAAGGAAGAGAGAGAGAGAGAGAGAGAGAGAGAGAGAGGGAAGGAGACAGAGAGAAAGAGACAGAGAGAGAAAGGAAGGAAGGGAAGGGAGGGAGAGAGGGAGGGGGGAAGGAGGGGGATGGAGAGAGGAAGAAAGAGATAGAGAGAGAAAGAAAGAAAGAAAGAAAGAAAGAAAGAAAGAAAGAAAGAAAGGAAGGAAGGAAGGAAGGAAGGAAGGAAGGAAGGAAGGAAGGAAGGAAGGAAGGAAGGAAGGAAGAGAACTTAGACAAAGCCTTGCTATTTTTGTCCAGCCTAGATGCAAATTCCTGAGCACATGTGATCTGGCCTCAGCCTTCTGGGTGGGGATCTATGCGCACTCTCCATCCTGCCCATCAAAGGATGCATTTTTTTAAAAGACCCATTTAGCTGCTCACTCTCATCAGATACCTGGCAGTTCCTATGCTATCAGGCCAGAAGTTCCTTGAACTGAAATATTTGGTAAACAAAAATCTCTTTGATGTGCTTTCCCCCAGTTCAGTTAATACAAACTAGAAAATAATTGGCCAGCAGATTTAGCTTCCTCTACTCTACAGCATCCCCCTTCTGATCTTAACTTTCCTGAAGTTAGGTTATTATATGGATGTGTTGTACTTAAATAAGTGCAATGTTGTGGTTGTTTTTCCCTGTGTTGTTTTTCAGTGAACTTCGGAGGGATGAGACAGCTCTTCATTTAGCCCGAGAAAGGGTAGGATTTTTTTTTTTCAAATTAAGCGTTGAACTGTACAATTGCTACTGTCGGCAAATGTCTATATGTCCAAAAAGTATTTCACAAGTTTTTTAATATCTTTATCCTCCCTGTACTGAGATGCATCAGAGAAAGTGATAATCATATTAAAATTGCTGGCATTAAAGCCACAACGTAAGTTTATAGGTGACTTTCAAATAAATATTTTTGTGGCTAGAAATTAGATAGCGACTGTTGCTGTAAACCTTGTGTGAGACCAAAATAGGAACACTATACCTTGCAAGTTAATGGGAGACCAAACAGGAAAAATATGCCTTGCAGGTTAAGGGTTCTGTTTGCAGATAAGACAGTTCAGAATAAGTTTCTGTTTGTCTTATGTTAAGTCTTGCAAGTTAAGGTTTCTATTTGTATTTAAGAAGAGGTTCCTGTTTGTCCTGTGCAGGTTAAGGTTTCTGTTTGTAGTTAAAGAATAAGTCCCTGTTTGTCTTGTGTTAAGTCCTTGCAAAATAAGGTTTCTATTTGTAATTAAGAATAAGTTCCTGTCCTGGCAGAGAAGACACACACCTTTAATCCCAGCACTCGAGAGGCAGAGACAGGTGGATCTCATTAAGTTTTAAGGCCAACCTGGTCTACAAGGCTAGTTCCAGGAGAGATAGGACTGCTACATAGAGAAACCCTCTCAAAAAGAAAAAAAAAAGAAAAAGAAAAGAAAAAAGTTCCTGTTTCTTAGATCTGATGTAAACTGCTTGCAACCCCATCCACATGATGTATATTCTTAGCCTTGTTCCTTCCCTTTCATTGTATTTTTTCTAACAATGTATGACAGCCAACTCTCTCTCGCGCGCCCCTGTGAACACCTTATCTCTTCTCTAAAAGGGACTTGAAGAGGCCAGCAAGAGCTGTTCTCTCAAATCCTGACTTAGGGTGCGGTAGCCCGCTGGCCAGTCACAGGTGTGCCCCAATACAGCTTGCTTTGATTGGACAATCATAGACTTGGTCTTTTCTTCTTGGAGTCTCAGTTTAACACTTTCCTTGGAGGAAAGATACTTCTGATAGAGATGTAAATTTTTCAAATCAAAGTGACTCATTTCCTACATTTCGATTCTTTTTCTTAGCTTCTCGTCAGCAACTAATTCACCCTTCTGAGCTGAAAAATCTTGAGTTCTGAAAAGGACAGTCAAGTTGAATGTTGACCAACGGGGAAGGACCAGGTTGTTAAAAAGCAAAGAAACAACGAAGACCTTCCAACACCTAATTAATTGAGCTCCTTCTTCAACGTGAACCATGTAACCTTGTGTGTACTTCAGATATCTAAAAGACAAACAGTGTAAGTGTATTTAAACCTGTAGCCTCATGGCAAATACAGGAGACATACATTAATCAAATAATTACTCAGAGTCTATTAACACAACATTTTTGAAATGAAACAATTTTAAGAATGAAAGACAAACTAGTGACTGTCAGAGGTTAGTAGAGGGATGAAATAGAGTTATAAAATATCAACAGGAGGAATTGCTCAATATTTTGACTGGTAGGTACTAATACCTATGCATAATAAAGTCACACAAAATTAGACATGCACATAAATCAGTGTCATTAAAACTAGAAATGTCTAGATAAAACCAGAAGATTCTATTAAAGTCAATGTGATAATAAATTACAGTTCTACAAGATTCTGCCATTAAGGGAAACTGGGAGATCCACATACGCAGAAGACAGGGAGGGCTGGGGCAGGATAGGAATGGCCTAGGGACTGAGAGTAGTCAGAGTGCATTGTATAACTGTATGAAACTATCAAGGAACAAATTTAATTTATAATAAGTAAAATCATCCCATATAGTATGTTAAACTGCATTAGAATCTATAACTACCTCAACAAGTACTTTCAAACAAAAAGGAATACAAAGCAAATTTTCTAACCACAATATTTTCTGTCTTTTGCACTGGTATTGTTCTAAGCAAAATGGAGAGGAGGCATGCTCATTGGAGAATAAGCATTTTGTTGCTCATAGGTTAACAAAGATGTGTCAACAAACTATCCTTCCACATAGTGTGGGAAAAATGACTTTAAGCAGACAGTCAACGAATCTATTATTTTCAAATAATAAGCCTGTAGCCAATTTACTATATGAAAACCACAACCATTAATTTTTCCCAACCCCAGTTGTTTTGGCAACCCAGTTTTGAGGAACATGCAAGTCAGGACTTCCATCTGGACAGGAATTTGCAAAGCTCTCTTTAACTAGCCCAACAGAACCCAGACTTTGCTTCCTGCACAAACGACAGTCATGTGAGGAACTAATGTGAACCTTAGGTTGCCCTAAGAGTTCAGTAGCTGAGTAGGCTGTATCTTTACCCTTCTCACAGCTCTTCAGAGAAATCTGACTCCTTTCCCCAGCTTCTGCACAGTTCTCCATGGCAGCAAGCAGGTTACGGTTTGCAGATCCCTAACTTACTCTTAGGTAGGCACACTTTTACCAATTTGATTTAGCATTTTTCCTTCTATATTATGAAGTATTTTAATAGGAAATGGCCTGAATAAAGTGATGCCTACCATATCTTTAAACGTATTGTTTTGTTTTAATTTTTGAGACAAGGTTCCTCTGTGTAGTAGTCCTGGCTGTCCTGGAACTCACTTTGTAGACCAGACTGGAATCAAACTCAGAGATCCTTCAGTCTCTGCCTCCCACCACCATGCCCAGCTCACTACACATCTTCTATAATGGTTGCCATGTGAAATCTCCTTTTCTCTTCATTATTTTGGGGAAATTAATGTCATTTTAACTGTCTCTGGTGACACATGTCTATAATCTCAACACTCTGGAGACTGACGCAGCAGGATCAATGATAAATTCCGGAAAGGCTTGTGCTAAAGACTCCGCTCCCATACAAAAGATTTCTTCAGACACGAAAGTGGAATTCCTTAGATTCATTTATGAGAAAGATACATCCTGACATGGTTTGTTTTTGCTGGAATTAGGATGTAAGTTTTGTTGTCATTTACTGCTTTAACCGAGATATAATTGTCCTTCCCAACCATTTTACAACTTTATGAATTCTTTTAAACTTTTATCTGAGTTTTGGTCTATTTAAGATCATTTTAACTCTAATAATTGAATTATAAACGCATTTATGTACTACCACATTTTAAGTACTTTGGTTCTTTTAAAAGAAATAACGAACCACATACTTAGTGGGAGTAGCACCAGTGAAAGGCATGTGAGCGGTTACATCATGAGCTTTGTATTTTTCATTTGTTTAAAAACTGAAAACTTGGAATACTTCATTCCCCACCGGAAATCGTTCACATACTTCTTCCAATTTAAAATAAGCGGATGACTTGGATCTGAATTTAAATCACCAAGCAAAACTCTTGCAGCAGACCTAAGAACCAGATTCTGTCATAGAGTCTCTGTTATTTGTTGGCATTATTTACCGGGGCGCCAGAAAACATGAGATACCACGGAACCCACTGTGAGAGTTTTTATTAGGGAAGAGGAAGAGTGGAGGTGGGTAGGCCTACCGAAAGGGAAGTGCAGGGCGGAGGGTGGGGTGAGGTGGGGGGTGATACCTCTGGCAAGAGGGAGAGACAGAGCAGGGGGAGGGTAGAGCCTGCTGTTATAGGTCACCTCATGCATGCGTATATGGGTTTGTGTAGCTACGCCGTGCATGTGCATAGGTTATGTGACCACGCTGCGCACGGATTAGGTAGGACGTCAGGACCAGGGGTGACTAAGCACTTTGCCTGACTGCTGACAGCTCGTGTGCAGTCATGTGACTCCAGAAGTGGCCAGGGATAATAACAGCCTCTAAATGGCTAAATATAAAAGAAATGACTCCTGGATATACATATTTCCATTTCAATATCTACAAAATTTGTAGTCATGTAAAATATATTCATTAGTTAAAATTTTATTTTGTTTAGCTGGTTTGTTTAGATACCACCATAATAGCTCCTCTAGCTCCTCAAATATCCTAACTTCATGGTGACAAGGGCCTCCTGGACGTAACCCGGTCCAGCTTCTGGCCTTTCTCCATCATTGTCCTTTGTCTTTTTCCTCCTTGGTGTAGTTACGTTAACTTTCTCTTCCTCAAATGCCCTTCTAGGCTGTCCTGTTATTTTAGCTTTTGCCTGGCATAGCTCTTACTTATCTTTAGGTCTTTGCTGTCTTTGAACACTTCCTTTACCCGGTGTGAGCCATCTAGGCATATATGGAGTCAGAGGGCAGTATGTTGTAAAAACAATTGAAATAACATTGTCTCACATTTTCAAAATGCTACCTTGTTTGTTTCTGCTTCTTAGACAATCTCCCTAGCTGGACTGCAAGCTCTGTGAGGCTGGAAGACGTGTCAATATAGCAAATGCTATTTGTTAAATGGATGGCCAATCAAACTGTACTTTCCTAATCAATCTCTTCATTGAAATGTCCTGCTAACACACATGTTGGATGCACCCTGTGTACACTTACGTCCCTCTGTGAGCACAGGTGCACTCTGCGGCAACTGCCTGGCTTTGGGTCCCCACATCAGCCTTCCAGCCGGGCTTCGCCTGTTCCTACAGTGGGAAGTAACATGCGGTTCCCTGGTTTTAAGGTAAATTATTCTCTTCAAATAAGAAAAGATCACACAGCAAATACATTTCCTTGCTCAGAACTAGGTCTGTGGGCTTCACCGAGAAATTCTTGATGAGGAAATCCACTGTCTAATCTTCATGTAACAAAGCATTGATTTTGAAAGTTTATAGTCCAAAACACAGATTCCTCAAATTTGGCAGTAAGACAAGTCTAACCAGTTAATTACCTCACTCCCAAGGAATGTCTTCTGTTTCTGCCACTGTCCTTATGATTCTGCCTGCAACTCTGAAACTAAGAGTTTCCACAATCAGCCCGATTTTCCTTCTCAAGGTGACTTTAAATATTTGCAAGAAAGGCTGTCATTGTGAGAGCCGGGGTTGTTTGTTTCTGAACAAAGTCCTTCTCATTTTTGCTGAACCATGCTATGATTGCTTTCCCCCAGCTGAAATATGTTTATATGTCTAGTGAAAATAGAAACATCCACTGTAATCAGTTCTCCAGGACAGGAAGGAAGCATTGGCTCTTCCTCCATAAAAGGAAGTTGGTTCGTGGGAACATGTACCAACAAGCACTGATTCTCTCTTGGACTCCTGTCTCCTACAGAAGGTTTAACTTTTAAGAAAGAAAACACTCATTTTTTTTTTACAAGTACTATCTTAACTTCATTACAGCTAATCAGTAAATTCAGTGAATCAAATTTTTATAGATATGTGTTTTATACTTGAATTTTTAGTAAGGAAACAATGATTATTCTTTTTAATATCTTAAAAACTACATAACTTCTCAAATACTTTTACTTTTTAATTTTTATTTTGTGTGTATGGATGTTTTGCCTACATGTATGTCTGTGTCCCATGTGCATGACTGGTTCCCTCACAGGCCAGAATACAGTAGTGAGCTGCCACATGGGTGCCTGGGTCCTCTGCAAGAACAAGAGTGCTTAACTGCCACCCCATCTCTCCAGTCACATATTTTTCCCCAAATATTTTTATTAATACAGGCAACTGCGTAAGCAAATACATCACTTTTATCCAACATCTTCAAATCTTCAAAGACTGTCCTGAGTTGTAAGACCAGAACATTCAAGTCACTAAGCCCAAATCTTAGATTAATTCCAGGATCCTGTAACATGGCTACCTTAAAAGCCAGTATGGTAAAATGAGAGGAGATATTTGGTGAGCACAGGATTTAGAAAGTTAATAGTGAGGAGGAAGGAAACACACAGCAGGTGTTTAAACCAAGTCCTTGACTGTCTTGGGCTACAGATCCAAGGAGACCCAAGACAAGTACCCTATTAGCTTTCCCTAGTTGTGGGAGCCCCAGCATAGAATGGTCTGGGTACCTTCTGGGGGATGCCTACTACATACATCTATTAAGGGGATTATCTGGTCTTTAGCTGTGTTTTAAGCCTCTTAAGCATCTATTACATGGCACAGAGTAAGAGGAAAAGTTTTATTTTGTAAAATGACTAAATAAATGAATGTTTAGGATACTTCAGTTATGATACCAGAGTGTCCTCAGAGCACCTGGGATGCACAAATCTTCAGTGACATGTCAGCTGACGTGGCTTAGATTTTGAGCAACATTCAGTATTCTATTAATACTTCTGAACACAAACAAACATAAGGAGAACACTAATTCCCTAATAGAAGATGCAAGGCAATGTTTCCTTTGCAGTACAGCTAAAAGAACAGCACTCAGCATTTTAAGTAGCCCAGGGAGCTACTTCTGCTTTCTTTGCATTCGATAATTTCCATGTTTCTCATGGCACAGACCTCTGCGCTATCCCACAGCAGGAAGTTCACCTTCGAGCAAGGCCCAGTGCTTCCCTCTTTGGCAATTTTCTGTTCCAGCTTCTTCTACACCATGCTGACCCTTCCTCCACCTCGACCGTATTCATTAAAGCTCCCTTTCATCTTGACTTCTAAAACCAATATGTGTTGGCCTTTATAAACTCCTGAAACTTGACAAGAAATAGTAGAGTATTTAATTATACAGAAACAGTTCTCACCATATGAGTGGCAAGCCCTTTGGCATACTCTATCTCCAAAAATATTTATATTACAGTTTGTAACAGTAGCAAAACTACAGTTATGAAGTAGTAACAAAACTAATGTTATGGTTGGGGGTCACCACAACATAAGGAACTGTATTAAAGGGTCGGTGTCACAGCATTAGGAAGGTTGAGAACCACTGTTACTCAGCAACATTTTACAAATTAACAACAGCAACAACAATCCACCTAAGTTTAGAAGCCATGTAACTGTGCTTGGCATGGGGAACCCAGAGCTGCTGTTAGTGGTAAGTAAGTGGACTCATTAGGCCAGCAGATGTGGTATAAGTAGGTGACGGCACATCGGTAATTGCTAACCACACTAAGACAAGAAATAATGGAGTCAAAGGGGACATACTGAATGAGAACGTGGATACCAAGTAAATCCTGGGTGAAGAGCAGGAGTGAGAGAAAGTAAAAAAAGAACAATACAAAACAGTGAAATGAGAATTTTGACAAAGTGACATGAGACATGAAAGAAACCAAGAAGGAAAAGGAAATAAACAAATAAACAAAAAACCCCAACAGTGATGGTTTTATAGAAAGGTCAGGAAGGAAGGGCCCAGAAGCAGATTCCAGATTTGCAAAGTTGCAGTTACTAGCAACCCCAGTAAATCCAGTCCTCTTGACTAGTTCTTTGCTTTTTCTTTTCTTTATTTTTCCTTTTCTTTTCTTTCTTTTTTTATTTATTTTTTTGAAGATAGGGTCTCAGGGATTTGCAACCTTAGGCAATCATGCTACCAACTGAGTTGCATTCTCAGCCCCCCGTGAGGGCATTTTCTGAGCGATATGGATATGAAGTCAAATTGCAGGAGTGATTAGGAAGTTACAAGAGCAAACACGAACAAACATGACATGAAGTTTGCTGTGAAGGAAAGAAGAGAAATTGAGGTGACGGCGGCATCGGTTCGTTTTGTTGTCCCTGTGGGTTTGTGACAGGGCCATGCTGTGTAGACTCATGCTGGTCTCAAACTCTTAATCCTCCTGCCTCAGCCTCCCGAGAGCTGGGGTCACAGGTGTGTGCTGCCAGGCTCTGTACAAGAACCAATTCCTTCAGTCCCTTAAAAAATGTATTTTTATCTTTGGATCGTTTTTGAGAGGAATGAGGCAAGATCAGAGTAAAAAGACAAGTAACCACACAAATACTAAAGGGGAAGGAGGTGGGAGAATTCTGGAAGTAAAGGAAAGAAATGGGCTTTGTCAGACGTGAGGTAATGTATACCTAGAACAAAAAGATAAGAAGGATAAGTAGTTAAAAGAAATGTGGAAACCATCCCACTAACGACAAAGTAACGAAATGCCAGGGAATGCTAAGTCCTTACATGGAAAGTGAGAATTATCATGAATTCCTCAGTTTTCTAGATAAACTCAGATTCAGCAGTCATACTCAACATGGCTCTTAAAATCAAACTCTCAGAACCAGGTCTGGTGGTGCACACCTCTGCTCTTGGACAGCCCGGTCTGGTGGTGCACACCTCTGCTCTTCAGAGTCAGGTCTGGTGGTGCACACCTCTGCTCTTGGACAGCCAGGTCTGGTGGTGCACACCTCTGCTCTTCAGAGCCAGGTCTGGTGGTGCACAATCTGCACTTCAGAGCCAGGTCTGGTGGTGCACACCTGTAACCCTAGTGTCATCTTAGAATGCTTTCTTTGGTTTCCGAACATAGGTCATGTTCCAAAAGAAACAGTTTTCTTTTCTTTTTTAAATTTATTTTAAACTTTATTATAAAAAAAAAGTTAAAATAAGAAAAAAATCACACACCCAAACTCCTACAAGGAACACTTCTCAAAAGTTATGAAAGCTTTTGCCACACAGCTGAGATACAATAATGAAAACTGTTCTAGGAAGCCTTTGGCCCCAGCGCCCTCCGTGGGATGTCGCTGGGTGGTCTGTGGTAGATGACTCTCTTTCAGGGTGTCTGTAGGAAAGCTGGTAAAGACTGCAGACGTGGCTGACTAGAGTGTGGCTTTTGTGCATAAGTCCTGCACCGAGTGAGGAGTCAGGCCCTGCTTCTCAAATGCGTGTGGTTCTGATGCTCTCTTCGGTTGTCTCCACAGCACCCACAGAAACATGCAAGCTGGCAGGAGGCAGATGTCAAAACAAACAGTACAGGCCAAGAAAACCGAACCCCGGAGAAGGAAAGGCATAATGGCAGAGCTCACTCCTTGTAAGTTAGGACTAAGGCAATGAGCAACAGAGGCATCAAGAATGAAGTTCAGAAGCTACTGAGCATGTTCTCCTGGAAGTGTCTCCCTGAACAGCACCGACCACTACCAATGCTAGCATTCCAGCACAAAACAGCCACCTTGGAAGGATGGCTCCAGCTCAGCAGGTTCCATCCAACCTAGAAGCCACTGGACAGAAGAATCAGAATCGGTCTGTCCCGAAGCAGCTGTTTCAAGGCATCTGGCAAGAAAAAACAAAACAAAGCACACAAACAAAAACCATAAAGTGCAGTTATGAAAGCAAACAAAAAATCCTACTATTTATATTTCACTAATCTCCTACCAGATCTCTTAAATTACTCACTGTCGGTTGGCAGCGGTGGTGACACACACCTTTAATCCCAGCACTTGGGAGGCAGAGGCAGGTGGGTCTCTGTGAGTTCAGGCCAGTGTGGTCTACAACGCAGATATCAGGACAGTCAGGGCTACACAGAGAAACCCTGTCTCGAAAAATCTCTCTTTCACACACACACATACACACACACAAAGTCATTCACTGTCCTTTGTATTTTAAACATTATTCATTATTGACATAGTGCCTTTTACTGCAAGGCAAGTGCCCTTAACTTTCCCTATTGTATATTTCAGAGTGACTTGCCCAGGAAAAGAATAATCCCTCTAAAACTGCAGTTTCTGGTCTTCACTAATTCTGTTCCTTCTACAGGATGGTCTGATGAGGAGTCATCTCAGCCATGCTACCAAGTTATTTGTACTACACTTATATTGCAGGCGCAGTACTAGGTGTGATAAATCCTCTCTGCTTCTGTGTGGGAAGCCACTCGCTTTCTGTTTAGATCCCTTCTCCAAGGAGGGTCCAGGTCTTCTGGAGGCTCAGCAAACTCACCCTCATAGCATACTCTTGAGTGCCCCCCCCCCCCGCCACCCTCCAACCTCACCCCACCCCCTGCTCCCCCTCTCCGAACTGTGAGCAGTCATAATCTCATGTATGGACCTGCTCATAAAGGCCTTGCTGCTCCGTGCAGTTTGTTACAACGACTGGATGTTTCACCCAAGTATCTGTCGTTCCAGCATGTGTCTTATTTCTGGAGAGCACCTGGACTTTCAGGTACAAAAGGAGTTGGGGTGATGTACTTTCCAAACTTTATCATTGCCTCATAGAAGACTGGATTTATTCTTTACTCATTTACTTTATTTATTACTCAAAGTGCATCCACAGTGAAAAACAAATTTACACTTAAAAGTTGGACTGAAGTCATTGTTCTGTTTTTGAGTACAGGATGAGAAACTGCCCCTATATTATTCTTTAAGTTTGGGACAGGAAATGTTTAAACAGCAGTATTTCACAGTAAGAACATTTCTGAGAGGGAAGTTCTGCATATGTACGGCACTGAGCAGGAAGGAGGGGGGCTTCAGGGTTGTGGCTTCCTTCACACAGAGCTTTAGGCTGCAGTGACTTTAAGTGAGGTGTCCTGAAGGCGCTTTCTGGACAGGTGATAAGAGGCTATACCCTTCTGAATTATTTTACTTTTAACCCAGTACAACAGACAGAAAGCAGAGGTCCCAAACCCCACAGCAGTTAACATTCCTTAGGGAAATCTCCCATCTATAAACCAGCCTGGGCTAGTCTTCAAATACTCTGCATGAAAAACAAAACAGCATCCAAGTGGGATATGGCAGATGAGGAGACCAAGAATCAAAGCCAGAAGCCTGGCCAGAAGATAAATGCCTGGCAAAAGCTATCTTCCCAAACAATGCTAAGAACCCACAGTGGAAGCCTGTAGTTGTTTCTTCAAGTCTTGATATCTCAAGAAAAGATGTAATGAAGAAATAGGAGCAATTCATAATTAGCACTTCAGTAGTTGTTTACAAAGTACTTCAAGGAGCTTGAAAGCATCTCTTTTAAGCCTCAAGTGTTTGGGTGTGCTATTAGTATATGTTGTAAAGAGCATGACTTATTAAGCAAATGTATATACCAGTCTGAGCCAATTATGACTAGCTTTTAAAATGCTGCTGTCCAAACCAGCAGCCTTTATTGATGTATTTGCACATGCTACTAATTTAGAATGTAAAGTTAAACTTAAAGGCAGAGACCTATTACTTTTCATGAGGTTTCAGCAGTTATTAATTAAGGACTTATGCATTCTTATACATGAAGTATGTGTGTGTGTGTGTGTGTGTGTGTGTGTTGCATTTCAAGGCAATAAGAAAGCTTTAAATAAACTACAAAGAGTGGCAGACTTCTCTAGCCAATTAGCAGAGCATTCTCAGTTCAAAAACATTCCAGCATAGGAGAGTCAGCCATGAGCAGGTGCCTCGGCTGGCAATGCAGTGCATTCTAGCTTAGGAATCCCCACTCTAACCCGGGAACAAATCAGGACCATCTTGAAATCTACAGACACAAAAGATATCTGTACTTAAGACCAGTAAGGAACAGTTTGATTTCAGTGAGAGCAGAAGAAAAGTGGAGATGCAGTCTGTGAGAAAAAAATTTCCCTTCGGTTACCTCCAAACTAATTTGCGGAGAGAAGACTAAAATAAATGTCCCTATGGAAAGGAGCACAAGTGATTTCTAAAGTATCAATGTGTGCTGTCTAGACCACTAGAACTTAGTGGTGTCTAAGATATCTCTCAAACACTCTGAATGAGAATCACCAGGTAGAAACTAGACACCATAGACTGGAAACATGGGTAGGATGTTTCTACCAAAACTGAATGATGAAATACATTCTAAGCTGAGGATTTCCAAACCTATACTAAACCATCGTTCCCAACCCAAGAATGAATGTGCTAAGAAAAGCCTAAATGTATAAAATTACTGTTGAAACTCCTCTTCCTACCAAGACCCTTCAGGATACTCTTGAGCCTTAGCTGTTAAGGATGATTTTGAATGAGGTATTATCTTTGGTCAGTGTCTGTCCACTATCCTGTATATGTGAAGCATGAATCAAGAAAAAGAATTTTTCCTGCATCAAACAACAAATAAATGACAGTTTCTAATGGAAATCAAGCATCTTTAGCTGAATACTACGAACACCAGTGATCACTTGATATTTGACCTTTTATTTATTTTTTTTTGAGACAGGTTCTCCCTATACATCCTTGTAGATCAGGCTATCCCTGAACTCACAGGGATCCCCTTAGAATTAAAGGTGTACACTGCCACACCTGGCCCAGTTTTTAGTTATTAATATGATTTCTTGTGTTTATTTGACTGTAGGTATCATTGTGGTTGGCATTTTATGAATGCAAAACAGGGTAGCCATAGCTTCAAGGTCACACTAGTGACTAGTGAATAAAGAAACCAGAGTGAAATTCAACCCATCCCGGTAGTTATCTCTGCATATATTTTTTTTGTTTAGCTTTTTTTGTTTAAACAAGGTGTGTGTAGCCCAGCCTGGTCTTAAACCTCCTTCTAAGTGCTGGGATCACAAATTTCAGTCCATGTCCATTCCAGTTAAGACCAGCATTTTAACCACTATATTCCCACCTATAGTTATCTACCAACTTCTCCATGGTAACAGTGTGGTACAATTAAATACCACAATAATGTACTTGTGTAGAAAGTGTTCTTCCAGGCTGAAGTTGAACAGTCTGCAAACAAGAGCTACCCAGAGAGGTTCTTCCTTACTATCCACAATTCCTGTTGTCATCATTATGGCTTTTGGGTTTAGGGTTCCTAACCTCATCAGCATTCACATTAACTATATTCATATATTTGCTCCTTACACACAGCCATTTGTGTTACAGAAACTTAAAATCATATTTCAGCCACCCATCTGCTGCTTGTGTGATATTCTGCCCAAATGGTCTGGAAGTTTAAAACCTTTGCTGGTAGCTCATTCCATTTTTGCACAGCTTTAAATGTGAGAAGTGTCTTCCTCGCATTGAGATTAAAACTGACCCTGGTCACCTTTTCCTTTCCTTAGCTATAACTTTTAAATATCATGTGGTTCTTCTCATTCTGACCACTTAATAAAAATGATGGATTGCCTTTCTCCAGGAAAAATGTAGGCAAAGCACAGAAGTTTTATAAACAATTTCTAGGGAATTGTAGATAGCCAGAAGCCTGTGAATTGTCTGTGGACCTTAGATATAAAAATGCTTCCAATAATGGTCCTTTACGAGCTGTAAGGAAGGTGTCTTTCTTTTCTGTATCTTGTCCAGTGATGTGGACTTCTGTGTTCTCCCACTGGGCTGGGAATCTGGCCACTCATTTAAGCCGACGGAGACTTCTCTGATTCCCAGATCTATGATCTGACCCTCCTTTAAGTTGCTTTGAGGTCCATCAGCATGTTCACTACGGCCACGGGCAAGGATGGGAGGACCAGGAAACAGTTGGAAACAGCTCTGCAGCCAGCAAGCTGTCATCAGAATATGGGGACTCTGTGCAGCCACCACTTTCTTTTTTCCCCTACAGATTGTATCCTGAAATGAAAGCACAGGAAAACATCAGGAAATATATGTACGGACCAGAATTTATCACATGTTGTTTATTTTATCCAACAAAAGGGAACTGCTTTTGTTTTGAATTCTTCTATACTGGGTTAGTTCAGGTACTTACCAGGGACTATGAAAACACATGACAGCCACATGGTAGGGGACTAAGTAGTAATTGCAAAATTTCCTTTTAGAGTTTCGTGTATGACCTTAGGAAGCCCACATGCCATTCCAAATCTCCAGACCCCCCACAGTTCTAGCCCTCTTCAGCAAACAGCTCTTACCCAATATCTGCCTCCTTGGTTGAAGAATTCTCAAAACTGCTAGCTGAAGCACTATGTTAACATCAGCACATCATAGCTCAATTTAAGTGCTCTCTGGTCAACTTTCCTATACTTTGTAAATAACTTACTGCTAATGTTAGAGTTCTGTAACAACTTTACACTGACCTTGTCCACATCTTTGTGGGACTTTATGAATTAGGTTATATCCCTTCTAATGTTTCCCATTTCATGGTAAGAGTTTTAATTTAAGAGACAGCATTGTAAATTAGAAAAAAAATGAAAAAGATTTGTCAAAGGATTCTGTTATTAATTATCCAAGTGACTAGGAACAACTCAACTGTCCTTTCTGAGCCTCTTTCCATGGTGGTATAACTTCCCTAAGGTCTCCCAGTTTTCAAGATCCTGTTATTATAATTTGATTGGTCTGTTTCCGTTCTGCGCCTTAAGCTTCCAGACAAGAAGCGTGATTTTTAGTACATAGACCTGTCGTTGCATTGTTTTCCTCAAGGAATGAGGCAAAGTAGATCAAAGTATAAAATAATCCCCAGTTCAGCAGCTCCTAACATGGTTTCACATTAGAAACACTAGGGATTTTCAAAACTGCTTTCCTCAAACGTTCTGATTTATGAATGAAGAATGAATGGGATGGAGGATGTTGCCCACTGGGACTACACTAGTTTCTTTAGATGCCTTGCTCAGCTATGTTCATATCAACACTGTTTGTAATAGCCAGAACCTGGAAACAACCTAGATGCCCTTCAACTGAAGAATGGATAAATAAAATGTGGTACATATACACAATGGAATACTACTCAGCAGAGAAAAACAATGACATCATGAGATTTGCAGGCAAATGGATGGATCTAGAAAAAATCATCCTGAGTGAGGTAACCCAGACTCAGAAAGACAAACATGGTATGTACTCACTCATAGGAGAATACTAGTTGTGGAACAAGGATGACTAGACGTCTACTCACATCACCAGGGAGGCTACCTGGAAAACAGGGCCCCAAGAAAGACATGGGGATCGCTCAATGACGGAGAAATGGATGAGATCTACATGAACAGTCTGGACGTGAGTGGGGGTAATGAAGGGCGAGGGTCGAGGGAAAGAGAGCTTGGGGGAGCGGGAGACCCCAGCTGGATCAAGAACAGAGAGGGAAAACAAGGAATGTTCATGGTAAATGAAGACCACATGAGAATAGGAAGAAGCCCACAGCTGTTCTAACCTACAGTCCACAAGCTTGTCGGCCTACAAGAATCACCTGTTGAGTTTTCAAACCCACCAGTGCCTCAGCCCACCTACAGACTCAAGCTGGGAGACCCAGGCTTTCATGTATTTTGACACTCCCCAGACGATCATGTTGAGCAGTCAGGGCTGAGACCCACCCCTCTGACCCTACCTTCCTGGTTCTATCTAGTTGATCATCTGACCCTCTCAGCCAGCATTGGCCACTTAGCAAATGGCAAATCCTTGGATGTTAATGCAAGGTACAGTTCTGCCTCCATTAGATCAACCTGGTGCCAACTTCCTGCTTTTTTACATCTAGGGCCACAACCCTCTAACGTTGTCAATTACCAGTGTTCCCTGTCCTGTGTCTTTATTCTTGTCAATGTAGCCCCATTCTTTCTATCACTTCCTGTCTACTACATTCATCCACTCTTCCTAACATTTTGCATGCCTTTGTCAGCTATTCCAATTTTCTTCTGTATTCTGGGTTATCCGAATCAAAAATTCTCTGTACAACTAAAAAATAAATAAATAAATAAATAAATAAATAAATAAATAAATAAATAAATAAATAAATAAAAGTGATATTAAGCTGAAAGAATGCTATGGATTGCCACCAGGCAACCCAATGATAGGTGTGTATAATAAGAGAATTGAAATGCACACTGAAGTGATCTGTAAAACTGTGATCCCTTTTTCCATAAAAGGTCAGCTGTAACTTGGATGACATTAAAATGGTGATTATAAAATTATAAAATGATTATAAAATTGTCTCAATGTGGAATACGAAGTACTAAAAAAGTTGTTCAAAGAAAAATGAAAGGTTAATATTTCGTAATAATTATAAAAACAAAATTCTAATGAGCTTTAGAAGATAAAAATACATAGATTCATTGAAGGTTTAGATAACTAAATATTGACTGAGATAAGTAAATTTTTCCTATTATATACATATATGTATATATATATGGAGAACTTTAGCACCTGAACTCACAGAGTCTGCAGGGGAACACGGGTCCAAGCCAGCTGCGGTCCCCGCTAGCTGGGGTCCCCGCGCAGAGAGTGGGACTCGGACATGCGCTCCCATCCCTACGGAGTTATCTCTAGCTGACATCCACTTGCAAAGGAAGAGTGAGTTTTCTCCAACCGAGTCTCACTGGGTTACAAACCACACTGCAGGGGCAGCCCTGTGCCCAGCAGTGGACGGCCAACACAAAAGGAACACAATTGGCATTTTTGTAGAATTTTTGTCGACTTTTTGTCTCATTGATTTGTTGGGGCTTTTTTCTTTTTCTCTCTTTTTTTGTCCTGTTGGGCTTTTGCTTGTGTTTCATCGTTTTCAGTTTTGTGTTTTTATGGGTTTTCTTGGTTTTTCTTTTCTTTTCTTGTTTTTTCTTTTCTTGTTCTGGTTGGTTTGTTTGCTGTTTGTTTTCTAAAGAAAGAAAGGGCACGGAATTGGGTAGGTGGGAAGGTTGGGAGGACCTGGGGGGAGATGGGGAAGGGAAACCGTGGTCAGAATATATTGTATGGAAAAGAATATTCAATAAAAATATTAAAAAGAAAGTTAATGCGCAAGATGAGTTTGATAATAATTATACATATTTGTGGCCTACAATCTAATATATGGAAAATGCAGTTCGGAACGATGGACTCTGCGTACCTTGTGGCGACCACAGTATTGTGCAAATGTTCTTTGCCCAGCTGTGTTTGCTCCTCCTCTTCCTCAACCTCAGAGAGATTGGAAACTCAGCTTCTATGCTGGAATGTTAACCTTTACCCTGTGGGTGACCCCTTGTCCCCTCGCCTGTCTCCTCCACATTGAACCTGTCAATTTAGTCTTCTCTCCTCCCTCCCCCTCCCCTCCCTTCCCTCCCCCTCCTCTCCCCTCCTCTCCTCCCAAGACCTCTCTGGCTGCCTTTGAGCGCACTCAGCACCTTCAGCTCTTAGGGTCTCGTTCAGTAGTTTCTCTTTTGTAAATTTCCATGTCTTTAACCAAAGAGAAAACAAAGCAAACACTGAATATGTCCTTTATCTGGAGTTGCTCCAGCACACAGGCCCTCAAGCGAAGGCAGAGGTTTGTGGCAACTGAGCCTGAGCCAGCCTTGAGGAAGTCCACCGCTTTCCCAAGGAGCAGAACTGTCAAAATAGACAGTGGGAAACATAAAAAGACGAAGAGCAGCATCAGTTTTTCCTTCCAAAAGCTGTGGTCTGGTGGCCCTGGAATTCTGGCTCCAGCTGCACCAGGGCCTGGGTGGGGAGCACTTCCAGGGGCTGACTTCAGAGTTCAGTGTCTGATGGCCCAGTCAGCAGGGAAGGGAAATCTGCCTTCTACAAAGATTTTAATAATTCAAGTTGGAGCTGAAACTGCCCTTAAGTTTTTAACATCTATCGTCTAAGACAATGTAATTAGTGGGCTATCTCAGTCTTGGAGTGTTTTGGTTATCATAGTTTTTCGGGATTCATGCTAAATGGTGATTCTGGGGAAATACTTAAAATATTCTATAATACTGCAGCCTTTTAACATTTCCTCCCAGGAAAAACAAAATAATGATTTTCTAACAGTTTAAGTCATTTAAGTAAATATTTTAACAAAGAAGCTCTTAAACGGGAGTTGCTGGGCAAGCAAGATCAGCCTTGTGACTGAGTGGAAACAGAGCCTGCCAAGAAAGACAATACCCAGGGCTCTGAACTTTGCCTTATATTTTAGTCTAGAAATTTGGAGTAGCTTAATACTGAATATTTTGCTCAATTTATAAAAAGTCACAATGTTTCTGTAAGCCTAAGAGAATCAAATTCTGCTCACTGTTACTAACATAAAATACTAACACTATGCTAAAGTTAGTTATTTCCTCTTATTCAGTAATAAACTTCTAATTTCCTATGTGAAAAATATTTAGTTACTATAACAAATGATATTTGGAGCAAATTCATAAACCTAGATCTTTTTACATGTCATTTACTATCTCCTCAATATTAGTTTATTATTATTGTCTTAAGGATTAAAAATTAGCATACACATAATAATCAAGGCCTGTGAATTCTGATAGACACCTTTTAGTTAAATATACATAGCTTGATTTTCTTCTAGCCACTATTTCCAGCTTGACCACTTACTTTCAATACTGTAAAGTGCACACTCTCTGAAATATGCTGAGTCACAATGATAAGAGATATTTGTGCAAACTCATGCTTAGGGTTACCTAACAAAAAAAGTTCAGTGGTGGTTAGCTAAACAATGACCTGTGTGGAATGTGGTCAGTCCAGTACCAAGATTGGCTATCTTCCACTCCATTCTTCAGCTGAATTTTCCAGGCCTACATAGCCTTTAACACCAGGAAACAATTGCCCTTACAAAAATACTGGCCAGATTCCTTACCTTATTAGAGGAGAGCCTGCAGCAGAACCAAAGGTCTGTGGGAGGAGACAGCCAAGATACGGGACTGCAGACAACCAAAGTGATAACCTTTTCCTACAAGGACTGGATTAGTTTTAGCTCTTCACAATAGGAATGGATTCGCGTTCAGCAGAGGCATGACAAAACACAGACAGACTGAAAAGGCCGGAGCAGCAGGGGACACACAGCAGACGATGTCCCACCTCCTTCGCTGCAAACTTTCAAGTTTCCCAGAAAAGCCCAGCACACCAGTACTAAATAAGTAAACACTTATTCCAAGGATTAAAACCAGTCTTAGGCTGGGCAAGGAGACACACGCCATTACTCCCAGCACTCAGGAGGCAGAGGCAGGAGGATCTCTGTGAGTTCAAGGCCAGCCTTGTCTACATACCAAACTCCAGGACAAACAGAGCTACATAGGGAAACCCTGCCTCAAAAATAAATAAATAAACCGTCTTGTCTTTTTCCCCAATGTACCTTGCTGTCCTTTACATTTATTACTCATATGCTTGATATATATTTGGATGTTATTCATCACTAAACAAGTGGCAGAAAGAAAAAATAAATAATTTAGGATATTGTGCACCCAAATTTGACTCATCAAAATAATAATTTTTTAAAGGCTTGGAAAATTTTCCCAGAGAGGCCCCTGAAGAAGACCTTATCTTCAGTGTACCAGAAAAGGTGCTGTTAATTGTGACTAGGACACTGATGTGTGGCTTGAAGGGACACAGTAGTTATGTGATGGGCAACTGGGGAGGGCAGACAAGGAGATCAAGATACCAGATAAGGATTATATTTTGAAGGATAAGAAAATAAGATCAGGCTGGGAGACAGAGGCAGGTGGATCTCGGTGAGTTCGAGGCCAGCCTGGGCTTCAGAGTGAGTTCCAGGAAAGGTGCAAAGCTACACAGAGAAACCCTGTCTCGAAAAACCAAAAAAGAAAATGAGATCAGACCGCTTGAGTTCCATTCCCAGAACCCATATGGTGGAAGGAGAGAACTGACTTCTGCAAGTTATCCTCTGACCTCTGCATAAGAGTGCTGTGCACATGTGCACACACACACACACACACACACACACACACACACACA
>CABHPH010148413.1:1051-17336 GCA_902168325.1 Peromyscus nudipes
ACTTGGGGGCAGGGCTTGGAGACTGCAGGGGATCTTGGAGAAGGGGGCCCTTCCTGGTAGGGGTGGGGGTAAAAGGGAGCCTGCCCGCTGTCCATAGGCTGGGGTCAAGGTGGCCAGGTCATCGCAATCATATATTCTTATTGATGCCCATTTCTCTAACTTTATGATGTACTACATAGACTTGGTTTCTTTCAGTCATTGTCTTATATTTTGCCAGTTAGGTTTAATGAAAGTGATCGGTCTTACAAGTAAATATTTTTGAGTATGACAAAATAATGTGAGAAAATCCATAGTTATTGAAATCTGTTACAGAGATAATTGTACCTACTCTTTTCTTCAGTGTCATCTATGAGTCTATATTAGGAAAAATCGTAAAATGATTTAGGGATAACCCAGATAATCCAGAACAAGTTAATCTTTTGCAAAGATATTTTGTCTTAATCACTAATATTCACCCTTTGTCATATAAATTAATAGGCATAGGTGAGCAAAATTCTACATACACATTTCTTTTGAAAATGTCTTTCAATTCATAGCAGAGATTGTATTTGGTTGATTCAATCCAAATACTGTGTACGCTAAGATATAAGAACACTCTGGAATACATGCTGTGGGACGTTCTGTATGGCAAATGTGTTGCTAATAAAACACTGATTGGCCAGTGGCTAGGCAGGAAGTATAGGCGGGACTAACAGAGAGATTTAAAAGAACAGGAAGGCAGAGGGAGTAACTGCCAGTCACCGCCAGGACAAGCAACATGTAAAGATGCCGGTAAGCCACGAGCCATGTGTCAAGGTATAGATTTATAGAAATGGATTAATTTAAGATATAAGAACAGTTAGCAAGAAGCCTGCCATGGCCATACAGCTTGTAAGCAATATAAGTCTCTGTGTTTACTTGGTTGAGTCTGAGCAGCTGTGGGACTGGCAGGTGAAAGAGATTTATCCTGACCGTGGGCCAGGCAGGAAAACTCTAGCTACAAATACATGTCTTGATTATAAGATATATGCTTCACCTATGTGGTTTTCTTTAGGACCCCTAACCCTAGGATAAGTATCCTAGATGGAAGAATGAGTGAACCTCTAATCAATGTACTCATATGTTACTGAAGCCATGAGAGTGAAAGACAAGGCTAATTTTTAATATTACACATTGGGTTCCTTGAATTATTGGATGCCAATGTGTCATCGCTGATTGAGTTGAAGTATTCTATCAACTCAAGTCACTGAGATTGTCTCACAATTCAATTCACAGGAAGCTCAAATTATGTAAAGTTAAACACTGATATGGCCTCAGAAACAAATTATTTACTGTTGACTCCCAAATAAATTTAGTCTGAAAGCTAAGTTTATTTGCTGTGCTGTATGCCTTCCATGAGATATACTTTACATAATCATAATCAAGTAAATAGAAACTAGTTTCATATTAGAACCACATACTCTATCTTTTTATCTCCTGTCAATCATCTATCATTTTCTTTCCTTTCTTTCTTTTTTTTTGATACAAAGTTTCTCAGAGTAGCTCTTGCCATGACTATCCTGGAACTCACCCTGTAGATCAAGTTAGCCTCAAACTCAGAGATACACTTGCCTCTGGTTCCCAAGTGCTGGGTTTAAAGATGTTCACCACCATTCCCAGATAACTATTTATCATTTTCAGTATTTAGGATCATATCACTAAAAGAATAATTGAGACTCTTCAAAATATATAAAAGTCTAACCAACAGAATTTAAAATAGCAATCAAGTAGCTAAGCCGAATTCTCAAAAGCTAGTGTATAAATGGAGAGAAGGTCATTGGGAATGAAGTTAGATAGAAAATTTCAAACAATGTATAGCACAAAAAAGTAATGTTTGACATGATTGTATTGCTTATTTCAAGACATGAATTATGGCTCTTTCTAGCAACCAAACTTTTAAAAATGAAGATAGTGTTTATTTCAAATATCTTTATCTGATTATGACAAACCATATAAATGTATTGGAATATCATCCGGCACCTGACAATTATAATTTGTATTTGTTAAAAACCATGCACATATATCCATTATATACTGGAAGATTCTAAAACTAGACTTCCTTTCCCATGCTGTGATTCTAGAAACTGAAGAAAATTATTTATAAGGACTAGGAGTTTTCATTAAATATCTGAACTCAGGTAGGAAAACTCAACTTGGTTATCAATTCAAATTGAAGTAAACTAAGATTTTATGATGTTTGATTATGAAAGTAGAGCTGATGGTGTGTCAGGTATTCTAGTTTCCCAAGAATCCTGTCAATTTGAATCACGATAGAAAATAAATATAAAATAAGTGATACATCAGAAAAAATATAACTACCCTAACAGTAACTTTCTTCAATGTTTCTTTTATATCGCTGTTCTTTGGGCTGCAGATAAAGGGATTTAGCATCTGAGAGACTACAGTATAGACCAACAAATCTAGTGCAGTCTTTCTGGATGAAATTTTAAGTGTGCAGAGCTAGTAGCATAACCCACCAAAGCTCCTCCAAAAAACAATCACAACACTGAGAGATGATATACACAGGCGGTAAAGGCTCTGCAGCTACCTTTTTCTTAAAACATAGGAAGCAATTTGAATATAATAGTAAAGGATTATAAAGATTGGAATACCACCAAAGAGGAATGTTAAAAGATATATCAGAATATTATCTTTAATAATATAAGAACAGCCAAGATTAATGTGCTGAGCAAGTTCACAGAATGGGGGAATTTCAGTTCTAGGCAGGATAGTCACAGAACTGTCAAACCAAGCAGCAGACTATCTACAATGCCAATGAGGAGGGAGAACAGAATTATCAGACCACAGAGGCAGGAGTTCATGATGTCTCAGTAAGTCAGAGTAAGTCAGTGGCCACATAATGGTCATAGGCCATTCCTGCAAGGACACAATTTTCTAAGAAAGCAAAATCCAAACTAAAACAGATCTTAGGGATGGGAGTGAGAAATGATAGGGAGGATAAGCAAGATTTCTAGGATGGTGACCAGGTATATGGATAGGAAGAGGCTGAAGATGGAGAAGCAATATTGGATCATCTGTTAGTACCAAAAAATGATATGATTTTAAAATGTATACTGTCCATCATCTAATTTTGGTGTCCACATACTATTAATTTCTATTAAGTTTATTGATTAATGCCAGGAATTGCCACATCTACCATTCTTAACTGAGGAGGAAAAAAATTGAGGAAAAACAGATTTTTGTAATGAAGTAGAACATTTAATAGCACAATAAATACAACTAACAGACCATTGTTTAAACTCTGAAAAGACATTTTTAAATAATGTCCATAAATTAAGCAAGTGTTCATTTGCCATTGTTATATCACAAAGTTAATAAATTGAAATAAATTAAGCACTGTCTTAGACTAACATATGTACTACATCTAACATCACTCTCAGAGAGGGATAGTTTTCCCAAGAAAAAGGAAGATTAATAGGTTATTCAGTACCAAATGGTCAGCCCTGAAAATATACATACAAATTACATTATATAGACTGAGAAATTTATACTTAGGGGTATAAATTTGAAATAGAGCATTGAGGGGTATACAGGAGAGTTTAAAAATAAGAAAGAGAAATAAAACATGCTATAATTATAATCTTCAAAATTATTTTTAAAAAGGATAAAAATAACAAAAGGAATTAGGTAACATGATTTATTTCAATACTAAGTGTTTCAACAAGTTACCTAGAGATTAATAATACAAGATGTGCCCTTTGAAGTGTAGCCACCTCATCATGAAGAGTCATATTTTGGAAAAGGCTTGGGTATAGCTTCACGATTGTGTAAGATCTTAGTGATGTGGTCAGAGGCTAACTCCTTACAGTCTATCCTAGGGGTAAAATATCCAAAGAGCCTCATTAGGTCAGTTATCTTGCTATCACTTTAATTCCAGGAGTTCATGTCCTTAGAGAGTAGCAGGGTAGAAATGAGTTCATGATGTCTGATTTCATAAACCTGGCAACAGTTCCCAAGGTTCTATAATCTCAATATCTTCTGCTAGTTTCCCTCATATTTAACACATTATTTCTTCAAAAAAATAATGTGATTTTATAGCTGTACACAAAGCTATCATTATTTAATGAATTTTATACAGAAGCCAGATTTTACTTTAGTTTTTAAACTATGTGTTACATGTAGACATAAATTTATATAATTATGAAAAGTAACAGACATCACAAACATGTAAATTTCCTGGGTAGTTTTCTTAGTTGTTACTGAATGATGACATAACTTATGAATTGAAAAGATTTATTTTTATTTTATGTGTATGAGTTCACTACATATATATGTGCACCGGTGTGTACATGGTGCCCTCTCTGGCCAGAGAAGGGAATTTGGTGCACTGGAACTAGAGCTACAGATGGTGGTGAACCACCATGTATTTGATGAGAACTGAACCTGGGTCCTTTGCAAAAGCAACAAATACTCTTAACCACTTATTTGTCTCTCCAATGCCAGCATAGAGTACTTTCCAAATGAATTTTTCACAACAAATTTGAATATATTTTGTTGTTTATACTGTCAGCAAAAAATATACAGACTACTTCCTGGTGATAATTTTATAAATATGTTTTTCCATTTTCTTTTTTGTTTTTTGTTTTCTATTTTTTCATTTATTTAAAATATATTTTTCATACAATGCATTCTGACTATGATTCCCCTCCCCAGGTCCTCCAAGATCCTCCCCACTTCCCCACCCATCTGCACCTACAACCTTTCTGTCTCTCCTTGTAGGAATGAGTATGTCTCTGACTCTTTTTCCTGATATTGGGACCCTTTCCCTCATACTGGGATGCCTCATCCTTGATATGAGGATTTTTGCCTAGTCTTATTGCATATTGCTATGCTGTGTTCAGTTGATATCCCTGGGATGCCTGCTCTATTTTGAAGGTAAAGAGAGGAGCAGTGAATCTTGGAGAGAGGGAAAGTGGTGATGGGGCAACTGGGGGGGGGCGGGGAGGGGAGACAGTGGTTGGATGTAAGAAGGAAGAATAAATAAAGTGAAAAAGAAGAAAAATCCAGGGACATAAAAAATAACGATAAAATAAAACAAAAAAATAGAAATTGAAATTAGGCAAAATAAACAAGTATAATAAAATGAGCCAAAGAAGAATCTTAAGAAACACATATAGACACAGAGACATACATGTTTTCACACAGTGGAATCACATGAAAGCACAAATCTGGAAGCCATAATATATACACAAAGTTCCTGTAAGGTTAAAAAAAAAAGCCCTGACAAAACATTATGGAGACAAAAAAACCCTCCAAAGACAACACTGAGTTCATTTTATGCTCGTCATCTACTGCTGGGCACAGGGTCTGAAGGATAACCATGCTACAATCTGCAGAGCCAGAGAAGTTAAGTAATAAGGAGGGCTCAAGCAGGCATGCATGCATCTCAAAGTGAAGGGAAAATGGAATAGATATCACCATTGGATGGGAGGATGGGGATGGGAACAGGAGAAATCACGTGGAGCAGAAGATGGAGTTAGAGAATACTGGGAGAGAAAAATGAAATCTGGGGGCATCCTTGGAATAAGCTAGAAAACTAGTGCAAAGTAAACTCTCAGCAATCTATGAGGGTGACCCTAGCTAAGACTCCTGGCAATGGGGAATATGGAGCCTGAACTGGCCAGCTCCTGTAACCAGGGACACCAACTCAGGCACACAATCTTTGACTTACAATTTGTTCTGCCTATAAAATGTGCTAGGATAAATGTGGCACAAAAAAATGTGGGAGTGACCATCCAATGACTGGCCCAGTTGAGACCCATATCCTGAGAGGGACCTAATCTCTGAGGGCCAGGACCCAAAGGTGGGATGGTCCAGAGACCTAGGATAGACCAAACATGACCAACAAAAATAATCAGTGAAATGATTCCTTATGATATTTTGCTGTACTCATAGATTGGTGCCTAGCCCAATTGTCACCAAAGAGGCTTCATCCAGCAGCTGATGGAAACTGATACAGAAACTCACAGCCAAACATTAGGCGGAGCTTGGGGAATCCTGTAAAAGAGAAGGAGGAAGAACTGCAGAAGCCAGTGGGGTCAAGGAAACCAAAAGAAAACCCACAGAACCAACTAGCCTGGGCTCATAGGAGCTCAGAGACTGAACCAATAACCAGGAAACCTGCATGGGACTGACTTGGCCCTCTACATATATGTTACAGTTTTGTAACTTGGTCTTCATGTGGGACTCCTAACAATAAGAGCAGGGGCTTTCTCTGACTCTGTTGCCTGCTTTTGATACCCTTTCCTCTTACAGGATTGCCTCGTCCAGCCTTAATAGAAGAGAAGGTGCCTAGCCTCACTGCAACTTGATATACTATGGCTGGTTGATATCCATGGGAGGCCTGCCTTTTTCTGAAGGGAAATAGAGGAGGAGGAGTGGATGGGAGTAGAGAGGGGAGGTGGGGGGGGGACTGGGAGGAGAGGAGTGAGGGGAAACATTGATCCATTGGTCAGGATGTAAAAATAAAATTAATTAATTAATAACAAAAAAGTCCAAAAGAAAAGAGTAGTTTGCATATACAATAAGAGTTCATTGGAGAAAACTGATTTTTCATTTGAGAGTGGTTATCACTTGGAGATAGCTCCTGGCTTAGAGTGGGGGCTTGTGTCCACTTCCCTTTTCAGTGCTAGGACCCTATCTGGTCCATTTCAAACTAGTGTTTCAGTGAATATTTTCTTTCATTAGAAGACGGAATTGGGCTGGGCGGTGTGGCGCACGCCTTTAATCCCAGCACTCGGGAGGCTGGGCTACCAAGTGAGCTTCAGGAAAGGCGCAAAGCTACACAGAGAAACCCTGTCTCGAAAAACCAAAAAAAAAAAAAAAAAAAAAAGACGGAATTGAAATTATAACTTGCTTTTAATGTAAGTGCTAATTAATTAATTCTTATTTATTTATTATTTTATGTATATGAATTTTTATCCACATATTTATATGTACACTGTAGGAAGTCTGGTACCTTGGAGATCAGAAGAGAGCATAAGGTCCCCTGGAACTAGAGTTATAGATGGTTGTGAGCTGCCATGCAGAAGCTGGGGATGAATCTAGGAAACACACAAGAGCAGCAAGATGCTGAATCAATTCTTACAAAATTGCCAGTCAGGGAAGGCCATTCATAGATTTATTCAGATTTCCACCAGTATTTAGTATGTGGGTGTGATGTTCCATGTTAGCTCTCATTTCAAATTGTTTTATGTTTTACAACTTCATAGTGTTAACATTATCTGTACCTTATAGGGTGCCAACTGTTTGTTTTATGGTTTTATACATTTATGAGACTGATGTGCTACCTACTGCACTAATGAGGTTCCTTCAGTTTTATACATTTATACGCTGAATCTTTGTCATTCTACCACCTGTGTTCCCATCTCTCATTCTTCCTCCCCCTCTCTCTACAACCCTTCTACTCAACAAGTGCTCTTCCTACTATCATGTCTTCTTTTGGACTATGACATAAAAAGCTTAATTCTTGTCCATGTTTGGGTGAAAGGCTACTTAGTAGAGCAAGGCAAAGTTATCCAAGGTTATATCACTGAAGAAAATAGTATCTGCTCTTCTACCAACTGTTAACAGATAAAAGTCTGTCAGTGAGGAGGTAAGGGGATTCATGATTCCTCCCCACATCTCTGATGAAAGGTTGATGAACAAATATATATTATATGAAATTTGTGGCAAGATAATAAAATGATATTCATGAATATCTTAACCATAATTTTTTTAAATTTACATCAGGGAGAATAAAAACATATAAAAAAATTAAATGGGTTTATAAAACAAGATCTTTCTTTCAAAAAAATTTAAATTATACTTATTTAAATAAGTACATTTAAATAAGTATAATGTGCAAAAGTAAGCTAACAATTTACAGGTATCAGAAAAAACTCAGTAAAATATTTTAAGTGATTAGAAACCAATTCTTTATTCTTGTAAATGTGCAAGAAAATACTCTTCCTTCCACCTAACAAGGGCTCAGTCACATACCAGGACAGTATCTGATGATGGCAGATGTGGTGTTTTATTTATTGAGAGAGATAAGCAAACTCAAGAATTGAATACTACCTAAAGTCTTGATTTGGGACTTAGAATGCATGAGAGTTTCAGAAAAGCCTCCAAGGAATAATACAATTAAAGTTACTGTCTATTTGGTAGATAGATTGTCAGTATTTTCCAAGCTATCAAGCAGCAGATGTCAGTTAAATTAATCAGGAAATACAGACCAGAATAAGATTGGTTCAGGTAGCCACAAACCCACCAGATGAGGGGTTAGATCAAAACCTGATGTGGTTGCCTTTAGAAAACTACAGTGATGGAAGTAGCTACAAGCATCCCACAAAAGATTTTGCTAAAGGGAAGAAAAGACATGAGACTGTAACTAAAATAATGATGAGGAGTATTTATGTTGTTTATGATAAGAATCAACTATTGAAATGATTTATTAATACCAACAGACATATTACCATGGGAAAGGGAAAGCTCACGAGAACTCAATCCTAGAAAAAGAACCAACTAATGAATGCTAAAATTAAGATACTCTTCCTTGTGGAAAATCACACCAATTGCCTATCCAGTAACAAATGGTCACCCCTACAAATATAAACATGCAAATAAGTAACATTATATAGATCGAGTAGGTTGTACTTACTTATTTAGGAATATATATGTATACACATACAGATGTGACATCAATTGAGTAATTGCAGTATATTTATCAATTAACAATAAAATTTGAAAGAGTTGCATTTTGTGCTTCCAGAAGCCTTTTGTGTAGTTTTGATGGATTGTGAATTTGGAAACCAAATTTATTAGGAACAATATTATCTCCCAGCTACTGAGAACACAAGTCAATATTCAAATACATTCCTGAGCAACTTTCTCCCTGATCTCTCTACATTAATTCTTCTTTTCCTTCCACTCCCTTTATTTGAATGTTTTTCTTCCATACTAATTCTGTTTCATTTATTTGATAAAAAAAAAAATCTGAAGAAATTACTCAGCAATTAAGAGTTTGCTCTTGTCGAAGGTCACAAGTTCAGTTCCCAGCATCTGAACTGGCAACTAAATCCTTCAATATGCTATCTTATGTATTCAAATAAAAACTGGATGACAACACTATCTACAGATATCTAGATACATAACAAAAATCCACTCAAGGTCTATTAAGATAGTGGTTTTGGGGGACAAAATTACCAAATACATATAACAAATACTGGTTTCATTAGTCAGATTTTTCCATGGTTATAATGTCTTCTTTTTCTAATGGATTTTCAACATTTATAACAAAATGTTTTATTACTCCCAGGTCCTACGACACAATGTCTGAAAAGTCTTTCCTCTACTGACCTCTGTTTGAAAATAATAGCAATACTCAAATTTCTCAGAAATTTACAAAGACAGCATTCAGAGGATATAAACACAGCATGAAACCCAGTATTCAACTAGTAGACAAGTGTTGTCTAGGGAGCCCACAGACTATTGATTTGTTTTCAAAGAACCTAGAGATCATGATTTGTTACCAGTTTCCTTTCTAGAGTTTGAATATCAAAAGGTGATAATTTACCATTACCAGGTATGCTATTTATTTCAAGAGGACTGTTCATTTGTTTCCTTAGAATAAGATTAAAATCTAAAATATTGTTCTTAAATTTATTTTTTATTTTCCCAGGTAATTACCACAAATAATTTCAAAATTAGGGGAATGATGGGGAACCCAGCTATATGTATTTCAGTCACAACAACATGCATTTCTTCTTGTTTCACATAGTAAAATCATATTAGTTCACCTTATGGTCATTTCATAGTTTCTCAGCCATCTATAAAAGCTGTGGCTCTGTTATCAAATCTTTTCTGTAACATAAATATGTCCAACAAAGACAGTACTCAAATTCACTTGTAGAAATTTTAGCAAATGGAGCTGACAAGATGGCTCAGTGAGTTATGACCCTTGCCAACAAGCCTGATGAGGTGAATTCAGTCTCTGGGACCTGCATGGGGAGAGGGGAAAAACAGAATGCCTCAAGATATCTCTGACATAATCATGTACCCTGTAGGATGTATGCACATACTCACAGTAAATAAATTCAATAAAATGTATTTAAAAGAAAATCTTACATATACCATCTTGTGAAAGGAACTGGTGTGGTTCTTTGTTTGGGGATTGTTTTAGTATAGATATAACAACTCGACATTAGCAGCTTCCCTGTTCAAAATGAAATAATTGGCTTATCTTCGTTTTTAATTCTAATAGAATCAAATTCCTTGATTCAATTATTAGCATGATTAGATATAACTTTCATTTGAGGCAAACATCCTATCATGGATTCGAAATTTTTAATAGTGATTATTATTAGGAGAAACTGAGGGAGAAATCTTACTTTTTTCCCTGAAGGCTGTTGATATATTATTGCCTTTCTTACAAATATTTTCTATTATTAAGTACTTTTTATTTTTAATATAAGCTTCAAGGTTTTAAACATTATTATGGTATTTTCAAATTATATGTTTCAAAGGTTCTCCTTTGGCTTCATTTCTGGTACCTCCAATCTTTTTCCCTCTTTAACATCTTGTTATGTCCCTTTTCTCAGACATCCTTCCTTATCACCATGTTATACCTTTATAATATGCATATGGGTCATAGGTATACAATTTTTCACACTCTTGGACTCTTCAATTTAACATTCAACTCCAGGAATCAATCTATACTGACTAGTTTTTATGGCAAATTGACACTAGCAAGAGTTATCTGGGAAGCACAAATCTTAATAAAGAAAATACCTTCATAGGACTAGCCAAGTATACAGGGCATTTTCTTTATTGTTGATTGATGTGGGAAGGCTATCATGAGGCAAGTGGTCCTATGATGCATTAAAAAATAAACTGTGAAAGCCAGGAGAAGCAAGAAATTAAGTAGCATTCCATTCTGCATTTGTTTCTGCCTCGAGGTTCCTGCCTTGTTTGAGTTCCAACCCTGACTGCATTTGATGATGTGCAATGATGTGTAATTGGAAATGAAATAGCCTTTTCTCCCCAAATTACTTATAGATTCTGGTGTTTAATCATAAAATATAAATTGTAGACAGAAATGGGACAAGAATTATGGAAAGTTGCATTGACAGGCATGACCATGTGTTTTGTGGAGGGTTGTGGTGGCACTTGAACTTTGGGCTATAAAAGTGATTGAATTCTCAGAGGTCAGTGATTGATTCTATGGGAAACTGGGTCATACAAATGTTAAGAGCAGTGAAAACAATGGAGGCCTGGCTTGTGAAGATTAGGAGAGAAGTTTGAAAATCCATTGATCAGCACCATTGATACTTTGGATAAAATACAAACAAACAAACAAAACACTAAAATGAATTTTCTGCCTTGCTGAAACAATTAGGAGTGTTCAGGATAGGCTGAAGAGTCAGCTGTGATTAAAGAGATAAGCAACATCGAGGCAAAAGTCTTCTGGTGAGTACTTCTTCAACATTATGGCTATGTAGGCAAGACCTGAGTGAGGACAATACCAACAGACATGCTAAATCGGAAGCAGAGAAACTTGTGGGGCTAAACTACTAGACAAAGAACTACACAATGTGAGAAATCCACAGAGTCTGCTTAAAGGGCAAGAGATTTATTTAAAAAAAGGAAAACTCACAAGGCACAACAGAGGAATTATCACATGGTCCTGGAAAGGTGAGGCATGGTCTCATGCTGTTTGCCCACCTGAGACTGTCCCAGTATCCAAGTCCCATGAGTGAGTGGAGTAGCAGCCTATGTGCATCTCCAGTCTTAAGGGTAGCCCCAAGCCATGCCACAGGAGCAGGTACTTCAAGGTCATAGGTATGTGGGACAGTTACCAGCTATATCTCTAGGGGTGGTGCTTCAAGGTCATAGACAGAACAGATAACCACTATATCTCCCATTTGGTCTATATAAGAAAGTCCTAACTTAATACAAAACTATACACAATAAGAACAATTATCAAGTATGGTCCAGAAGGGAAAGATAACAACATAAATGAAAGAAAAAAGAAATATAACCAGCAAAAACAACATCAAACAAGAGGCACATACTAAAATCCAGAAATGTCCAGATCATAGGTAAATGGCATGTTACATAGATTGCTCCAATAGCTGTTCTATCCTAAAGAATCTAACTTTATTATCTGAAAAGTTCTTAGATATAGAGTATTATAACTGTAACTATCTAGTCTTCAACCCCATCAAAGACCTGAGAAGGAAAATAATATTACATGAGAAAACAGGAAGTGCAAACAAGCAATTTCTGAAAAATTTGAGAATAGACAGAGACAGCTGGCAGCCTGGAAAGACACCTAAAGATTCTCAGCACCATTAGGACATTCATTTTGGCTACAGACCTAGAATATCTGACAGACCATGTTCAGAAGCAGAAATTTTGAAAGACCATCTTACCCCATCTTGGCAAGGTCCAATAGCTGCTTTTCCTTGTGTCCTGCTCATCTGGAAAGGATAGTGTTTATACTGTCAGCAATTGAGGCAAGGACAGTTCTTGGCCCAGCAGGCCATTTTGTGCCAAGAAGAAGACAAACTTCCAAATGGAGTGTCTTAGAAGCCCAACATTCTCTCAGGAACAAATCGATGCTGTCAGGAGCAATTGTGTCTCACATCAACAGAGTTCTAAGCTATCAGAACATTTAAATGCCATATTCTCTAAGTCTATGAAGTGGTTGAAGATTACCTATCCATCTGACATGTGTTTCTGTAAATCAGGAAAACCTAACTAATATAACTATAGAGATGACAATCATGGGTGACTATTAATCTGTAAGTCTTATCTACCTAGATAAACTAAGGACTAAGGCTTCACATATCAAGGTAAATAGCCTGTGAACAGATGTACAGTATAAGAACAATGACCTCAAAATTGTGACAATATGCAAAATATCTTAAATGGAGGTAGGAATATATAGTGCAACATAATAACAATATCCTAAATATGTATCAGTATACAAAATATCCTAAGCAGAGGTAGAACAATATGACAATTATAATTTTACATTTGTATCAATATACAAAATATTTCAGATAGGAGTAGGAACATGTGTACAATATGACAATAATGGTTTTGAATTTGTATTAATATAAAAATTATCTTATATAAGAGTAGAATAATAGTTCACATTTGTATCAATATAGAAGAATCCAGATCAATGCAAATTATCTAAGGCTGATAGTTTGCTAAATTAGTTTACTAGTATATATAACAATCTACCTTAATATACTATACCTATCAATTCCCCTTTTTTCTTCCCCAAAAATGAATCCTGAGTCTAAGTATTATTGTTCTCCCCACAACTCTATAACAACTTATCAATAACCATTAGAAAATGAAAACTCTTGGTAGAGGGGGTATCATTTTCTAAAATTGCTTCCTGCTGTTTAGGGGGCAACAATATCTCAGTGGGATCCTGTAAAAAAGCCAAATGGTTAAGTCTCAGTAGGACTGGGTGTAATGTTTATAGTCAATCTAAGAGTAATGGATAAGGTTTTCTGAGGTTCTGGCTAGAAGTGTAATATGATGGACCATCTCATCCTTAGAACTGTCCTCAAAAGTTTGCAGTCTAAAGTTGATCATTGAGTAGTGTTTCTGTTGTTGTTGTTGTTGTTGTTGTTGTTGTTTTTGTTTTTGTTTTTGTTCAATGGCAACATTGTAGACTGGGAAGAGTGATTGTTATGGGGCCCCATCTTCCTTTTTGGAGACTTCAGATATTGCTATTGGAAAGACTTATTTTTCACTGTGGAAAACTTGAACATTAGTAATATCAAAATGGAACATTTGGATTTTAGGATGATATAACATGTGAAGAAGGATGCTGAGGAATCAAGAATAAGCATGGAGAGAAATAGAATCTTGACAACAGTGGTCCCTATATTATTGGATTTCTTCTGTCCCACACCAGTGGGCTCTTCTGATATAAGACCAAATCTTATAACTTTTCTTTTAACAACATGCTTGGATTTATGGAAGGAGAGAGCCACATTCCAACCCCAAAGCCAGATTGATTTATAATTGAATCAGGACCACAATTATTCTAGAGTTAAAGAGATATTGATGTTAGGTAGTGAATATTACCCTATAGAGTATATTTGTACCAATAGGCTCTTCCCTTCTGCTGTAGACATCTGGGTTTTGAAGTTCTTTTGATTTCTTGAAGATGGGTATTCTTATTATCCTGTAAAGACAAAAAATAGAACCCTGGCCAACCCCTGTTTGTTGAGTTTTCCTTATAACTTGTAGAGATGTCACATCAGTGGATGAGCTCTAACTTCTCATCAAGTGGTTTCTCCTGTTCAAATCTAATTTTTATTAATTTTGTTGGTATCCATAGCTTTTCCTCTCCTGAAGAAACAAAAGCAAAACCCCTTCCCCAGTGTAGGACGTATCCTGGTTTCCATTCCAAAGTCAACACATCTTGAAATTAAACAGGTTAGTTTAGCTTAGGAGTTTTTTCTGTTGTCCAATGTCTCTCCACAGCTGTTGTCCCTTTCTCATCAACATTGAGAAAATTCAAGGTTAATAAAGCATTATATAATCTATTTCTAGGAGTCATTGTTACCTCTTTCTGTTTATTAACATATCCTTTAAAGTTCAATTAGATCTTTCTATGACTGCTTGGCCTGTGGGATTGTGTAGTACACCTGTAATATGCTTTATATTGTAATAAGCAAAAAAAGTTTCATTTTACTTGAGACATATGCTGGAGCATTGTCAGTCTTAATTTGTATAGATATTCCCATGATGGCTGTGACCCCTAATAGGTGTGTAATTTCAGAATCAGCCTTTTTAGAACTCATAGGAGTTGCCCATTGAAATCCTGAATAGGTGTCAATGGTACAGTGTACATATTTTAATCTTCCAAGTTCTGCAAGATGAAACACATACCTCTGCCAAATTTCATTTTTTTGTATATTTTTTAAGATTACTTCCTTCAGATAATGGAGTTCTGTTATAGAAAGAACAAGTAGGACATTTTTTTTCACAATTTCCTTGGCTTGTTGCCAAGTGATGAAAAAGTCCCTTTCCAAACCGTTGCTATTTACACTGTGTTTCTTATGAAATTCTGAGGCTTCCAGCACATTACCTATTAATATCTAATCAATCTCATTGTTACTTTGTGATAGAGGATCTGGCAGACCCATATGGGATCTGATATATACATACATATATATATATATGTGTGTGTGTGTGTATGTGTGTGTGTGTGTGTGTGTGTGTGTGTGTGTGTGTGTGTGTTTTTTTTTCTCTATTTCTGATGATTTCCTCTAATTGTATAGTGAATTTAATTCTGTATTATCAGCAATAAATTCAGCAGTTTCAATATGTAAAACAACTCTCTCTCTCTGCATACTGGGAGTCAGTAACTATATTGAGAGTTCTGTGAAGTCCATAAGTACCATAAGGTGGCATATAGTTCTGACTTTTATACAAAATTGTAAGGGCTTTGAACTGCTTTACTTAAATTTCCTGATTTATATCCTGATTTTCCTAATTTATTTGCATCAGTATAGAATATGGGTACTCCAGAGATTGGATTCTACCATACAATGTGAGGAAGGAGCCATTCAGTTCTTTTATGAATTTTATTCTCTTATTTTGGGGATAACAGTTATTAGTCTCTTCCAAAAAACTACTGCAGGTTCTTTATCTTTCCATAAAGCAGAAATTTCCTCATTAGTTAAAGGTACTACAGTTTCTTCTGGGTCCATTCCTGTCAATTGATGAGATCTTAGTTTTACTTTCAGAAACAAATCAGAGATCTTTTCCACATATGTCTTTAATTTCTTACTCATTTTCCATGGTAGGAATATCCATTTCAATATAATATCTTCCCTCTGAATCAAAAATCCCTGTGGGGGAGTGTCTGAAGGGTAATATGACCAGAATGCAGCTAAGTTCTGGATTCACACGATCCACATGTGCTTCTCGTATTTCCTTTTCTACTAGAGCCAATTCCTTCTCAGCTTCAGCTGATAATTCTCTGGAACTATTTAAGTCCTTGTCTCTTTTTTAGGGTATTAGCTAAATTTACTGGTCCATCTTTAGGCATTCAAATGATAGTCTGTAAGTTGGAAATGCTTCCTAACAATTTTTGAAAATCATTAAGAGACACACCCTCCAAGACTGCAACTCTTCCCTGAGACAGAGCCTACTAGCATCCAATTGGACTAAGAGGTGAAGAGTCTTTATCCTCATACCTGAACACCCCAGCCCCTAGGCTTTGGGC
>CABHPH010148416.1:0-35063 GCA_902168325.1 Peromyscus nudipes
AAGAAAGAAAGAAAGAAAGAAAGAAAGAAAGAAAGAAAGAAATATAGCAAGCAAGCAAGGCAAGCAAGCGAGGCCTCCCAAACTTGTTCTATGAACACCATCACCCTAAAACCAAAACCAAGTAAAGACACAAAAAAAACCCCAGAAAACTACCAGCAAATATCCCTGACAAAAATATATTCATAATCCTCAATGTAATCTTTGCAAACAAAATGCAGAAATAATTTAAAAGATTATCCATCATGACCAAGTTGGCTTTGTCTTGTTCATCATATTCAAGTAAATACCTTTAATAGATCACATAAATGAACTTAGACAAAATTTGCATGACCATTTAGTTAGATGCAGGAAAAGTCTTTTACAAATCCAACATGCCTTCATGATGTGAGTCATAGAGAGGGTAGAACTAAAGAGGACATATCTCAACATAATAAACTATGTGTGAGAACCCCCCATTCCGACCTCCTCCAGAGCAAAGCCTCCCCCGAGGACTGAGATCAACCTGGTAGACTCAGTCCAGGCAGGGCCAGTCCCCTCCTCCCGGGCCAAGGCAAGTGACCCTGCATAAGCCCCAGGTTTCAAACAGCCAACTCATGCAATGAGCACAGGACCTGGTCCCATTGCCTGGATGCCTCCCAAGCAGATCAAGCCAATCAACTGTCTCACCCATTTAGAGGGCCTGATCCAGTTGGGGGCCCCTCAGCCATTGGTTCATAGTTCATGTGTTTCCATTTGTTTGGCTATTTGTCCCTGTGCTTTATCCAACCTTGGTCTCAACAATTCTCACTCATAAACCCTCCTCTTTCTCACTAATTGGACTCCCGGAGCTCTCTTTTTAATAATATGCTTGAAGCACTAACTGTATCACTAAGGAAAGAGAATGAAATTAAGCAGATAAAATAGGAAGAAAAATCAAACTATCCTTATTTGCAGAAAATATGATATTTTCCATAAGAGATATTCAAAATTCTAAGATATAACTTAGGGAGATCATCAACAATTTCAGCAATATCACAGACAAGGAATCAACTTGCAAATATCACTAGCTTTCTTTTATACCAACAGTATATATACAGAGAAAGAGAAAATAGAAACATTCTCATTCACAAAAGACTCAAAGAAATTAAAATATCTCAGAATAAATCTATTGTGGTGGTTTAAAAGAAATGGTACCCATAGAGAGTGGCAGTATTAGAAAGTGTGACTTTGTTAGAGTAGATATGGCCTTGTTGGAGGAATTATGTCATTATGGTGGTGGACTTTCAGGTGTCCTATGCTGAAGCTATGTCCACTGTGGGACACAGGCCCTTCTGCTATCTGCTGATCAAGATGTAGAACTCTCAGCTCCTTCTCCTGAACCATGTCTGCTTGCATGCCACTTACCATGACAATGATGGACTAAACTGCTGAACTGTAAGCCTGTCCCAATGAAATGTTTTCCTTTATAAGAGTTGTCATGGTCATGGTATCTCTTCACAACAATAGAAACCTTAACCAAGGCACCTAATAAAGAAGTAAAATACATCTACAATAAAAAACTTTAAATCTCTAAAGAAAGTAAGAGAAAGGCACTATAAAATAAAAACACCTTTCACAGTCATGGATTGGTAGTACTGATATTGTAAAAATGACCATTCCACAAAAAAATTTATTAACAAATTAAGTCTAATCCCCATCTCATTTTTTTCCAGAAAGAGATAAAAAAAAAAACCTTATCTTAATATTCACATAGAACCATAAAAGAATCCGGATAACCAAACCATTCTCCAACAACAACAAAAAAAAGTACAATACTAGAGGGATCACACTCCCAGATCTTAAGATATGTTACAGAGCCATAGTAATGAAAACGTAATTGTACTGGCACAAAGCCAGGATTGTATACCAATGGAACGGTGTTGTACAAATCTAGCAGAGTCACTGTATCTAGAGAAACATTAGAAGGAATAGTTGTTTTCCCTGTGGGTAGGGTGAACAGTAGAATGAATAGTGTTTTCTAGAAGTACTTTGACCTTGAAGAAATCATAGTGGAAAACAGTGACTCTTTTCTGTGATTTATGGAATTGTCTTTCTGAGGGAGCTTTGCAGCCTTTGCATGACTTTGGTCACAAGACACTTCTGACACACCTGAAGCTCTTGGATTATTCGTAACTGCAAACAGCACACAATAAGGACAAAAGTAGCAGGGACAGGATGCTCTCCTTCAGAAGACATGTAGACTAGATCAGGTACTTCGGTATGAGAAACTTGTTTCTTCAAAAAACAACTTTGTGTAGCAATCAATAAATAGGCCTGTGTATGGCTGTTCAATGTTCAGTCCACCGAGAATGGACATTCCCACTGCCGCACAGGCCTTAAAACATTAATCTTGTAGTGACATCTTCCTTTGATCTACTCTTGAAGAGCAGAAAACCTGATTGAATAAAATTAAAGATCCAAATATGAGTACACATAACTGTAGCTGTCTTATAACTCGCAAAATTACCAAAAATGTATACTGGAGGAAAGACAGTGTCTTTAAAAATGGTTTGGGAAGAGCTGGATGTCCACATTTAGAAGAATGAAATTAGACCTGATATGTATCACCTTGCACAAAAACTTACTCCAAATGATTCAAAGACCTATATGTGGACAAATTGCTAAACGGTCTTATTAAATAAAAAACCTGGAGCCAGATATAAGGGTGAAAACCTGAGAGATCAGAGAAACAGGAAAAAGCCACAAGCCAACCTCACCTCACTGACATGCCAGTCTCCAAAGAGAGACCTACTTCCTGTATACCCATGCCTATATGCCTTTCTGTTCTGCTATCTCATTTGCTCTCTGTCCAGCTACATCACTTCCTCTTCCTGCCCAGCTCTGTCACTTCCTGACTGTTTGTACAGACCTCCAGACCTCTATGGTTAGTTCTGGGATTATAGGCATGTGTCACCACACTTAGCTCTGTTCCCAGTGTGGCTTTGAACTCACAGAGATCCACACAGATCTCTGTCTCCCAAATGATAGGATTAGAGGTGTGTGCTACCATTGCCTGACATCAATGTTTACTATAGTAGCTGGCTTTTTCCTCTGATCCTCAGATAAATTTTACTGGGGGACACAGTATATTGGAGAATACAATACATCACCACACCAATATGTAAAACTTGAAACTTGAAACACTCAAACATCTAGAAGAAAACATGGGCTACACCCTTTAAGATATAGGTGTAAGTGAGGGTTTTCTAAGTAGAACAGCATTTGGCCTGGAATTGAGACAAGGAGGATATTATAAAACTTGAAAGATTCTGGACAGCTAAAAAAAAAAATCAGCCAAGTAAATTGAAAGCACTTTGTCTGACAGAGGATTAATAACCAGAATATGTAAAGAATTTTTAAAAAGTCAGATAAAACAAGTGACTCATTCAAAAACTGGGTAGTAATCTTAAAAGACAGTTCTCAAAGAAAAATAATTAAATGGCTAGAAAATTTCTCAGAAATAGTTATCAGCCCTAGAAATTAGAAAATACAAATTAAAAAAATCCTTTGATATTTCATCCTATTCCAGTCAGACTAGCAAATATCAACAAAACAACTTATAACAAATGTTGGAGAGGTTGTGAAACTAGACTGTTATGAATTCACTGCTGATGGAACTGTAAACTTGTGCAGTTTGGAAAGTAGTGTGCAGAACCATCTAAAAAGCTAAAACTAAATCCACCATATGACTTAGCTATATCACTCCTTGGCAGATGCCCGAAGGACTCTACACCATACTCCACAGATACTTGATCAGATGTGTCCATTTATGCTCTACTCACAATAACCAAGAAATGGAAAAACATTCCTTCAACTGATGAATGGATAATGAAAAATATGGTACACCTAATATGAAATACCATTCAACTGTAAAGAAAAATGGAATCATAAAAATGTGCAGGTAAGTGGATGAAAGTAGATAATGTCATATTGAGGAAGATCACCTAGACACAGAAAGATAATGTTGCATATTTTCTCACCTGTGCTTCCTGGCTCCAAATCTTCAGTTGTAAAAGTAAATCCAGACCTTGTGGGAGGGGAGTAGCAATAGACAGGGAAATATCAGGATACAAGTGGTTTGAGGGAAATGAGAAACTGGGGGACAGGGAACTTTAATTAAGGAGAGAGAAGTGATGTCAATACAGAAGCAGAGGGAGGCAAGAGTATAAAATAATACTGAGGCTTTTTGAAAAGTCATTTTCAAATCATTATCTACTTACTTAAAATTACATTTAATACACACACATAAATATACATTTAACAAAGTTTAGCCTCCTGGGCTGACAATGCTCCTGACAAGAACCACAGACTATGTACCAACATCCCCAACATCAGATATAAGACACTTTCTTTTGAGTCGGGATTGTCCAAGAGACTCACAAAGACTTCTAAATCATCATAAACTACTGATGTTGTTGTCGCTGAAGTTTTCTCTGGTCCTGCCCTGCCTCATGTACCCTGCAGCCGCTTATAAAATAATCACTTAGAAGCTTACATTAAGTAATACTGCTCGGCCATTAGCTCAGGCCTACCACTGACTAGCTCTTACATTTAAACTCAGCCCATTTCTGTTAATCTATATGTTGCCACATGTTCCTTGGCTTTACCTGTGTGTCATTACATGCTGCTCCTTGAATGGCGGGCTCTTGTCTCCTGACTCAGTCTTCCAACCTTCTCACAATTCTCCTTGTCTGTACATACTGCCTATACTTCCTGCCTGGCTACTGTCCAATCAGCATTTTATTTATCAACCAATCAGAGCAACACATTCACAGCACATAGAGCAATATCCACAGCACCTCCCCTTTTTATTTTTTTTAAAAAGGGAAGTTTTAACTTTAACATAGTTAAATTACATGTAACAAAACAATTACCAAGAAAGAATTATAGCTACAATTTCTAGTCTATTTATATTTATAATATAATCTATTTATTATATCTATTTATAAATTTTGGCAAATTTAAAGAAAATATTCTATGTATCCTATATTTGTGAGTCTAAAGTTTCATATCTAACTTATCCTTAATCATAACTAAGGAAAATTTTAACTATCTAGTCTTTAACTACATCAAAGACCTCAGAAGGATACAATATTACTTAAGTAACAGGAAACACATTCTAAGCAACTTCCAAAAATCTGAAATGACAGGGCCAGCTGCCTGCCTGGACAGTCATACAAAGTTCCTCTGTAATGTTGGGTCATCCATCTTTAGCCTATAGGCCTATCTCTCAGTCATTTCTCTCTGTGTCCTGTAGAATATCTGGCAGTTTACTCTGCAAAGCAGGAACCTGAAGGACCATCTCACCTTGCAAAGTCCAGTGGTCACCTTCCTAAGGGTCCTGCATGTCCAGTTGATACAACATTTTGTCAAGCAGCCCAGGCAAGAACAGTTTCTTGCCCAAATGGCTATTTTTGCCAAGAAGAAGATAAACTCCATATAGAGTGTCTCCAACTCCCATCTTTCTCTTTGAAGTAAATTAATGTTGCCAGGAACAGACGTGTCTCATTGTCCAGAAAGTCTTAAGTTTTTAAAACATTTTAAATACCATATTCTGTAGGTCTTTGAAGTGTTTGAAGATTACCTACCTAATTGAAATATATCTATGTATACCTAGAAAACTTAACTAACATGACTATAAGTTTGATTATCATAGAAGACTAATATTAATCTGTATTCCTTAATTATCCATTACAATTTAAATGAGTTACATAAACATAATGCCTTAAACAAGAGTAGAATATACATACAGTATAACAAATTTAACTTTAAAATTGTGTGAATAAACTAAAATCTATACCAATGTAAAACATTTAAAACAAGTTACTCTTTAAAAGTAGGCGCAACAATCTATTTTTTTATCTTATCATATCTATAGTACCCTATATTTCCATATCAAAGGTTTGCTCCATGAAAGGGAAATCATGCCTGGTACTAGAAACCTAGCCAACTCCCTGAGGGTTGTAAAGTCACACATCTTGGGGGAAAACCTATAGCCATTGCTTTACTAAACCAGCATAATTCCTAACTACATTCTAAAAATGTATACACATGCCCACACATAAGTGTAGTTCTCATCACTCATCAAAGAAACTTCTCTTTGCAATAGAGAAAGACTGTCACAGGAAACCAATCAAAATACAAAGATTATATGGTGTCCAATACAATTCCCACATATAAGGCTCAGATGTAACTGTGGAAGAGGAGCTAGAGGAACAGGAAGTTTACTGTGAGATTATATTTCCTAGAAACATCAGAAAAGCTAGACCCACCAAGTCTTATCAACGGAGCTCCCTAAACAAGACGTGAACAAGGCTGTCACCAATAGATAACTAAGGAATGTTGAGAGTAGGAGAAATAGTCTTCCCCAATGAATCCCCCACACATTGGCTATCCAATACTAAGTAGTCAACTCTGAAAGCATATACATACAATTACCATTATACAAACTAAGCAAGCTGTATATACATGTACATGTATAATATGTGTATGTTTATATCTCATGTGTATGTGTGTGAAACAACAAGTTAAAAAAAAAAAAGAGGCCATGAATTTGATAGAACAGGAAGAGAGGGCAAATGGAAGAAGTCAGAGGGAGAAAATGGAAGGAGAAAATTATATAATTATACTTTCAAAAAAAATAAAAAATTGCATAACAGGAGAAAAAGTACAAAATTTATATACTAATGATTTTCAGCAATAATGGTAAAATAAATTTAAAAGTACAATAAAATGTCAAATATGTACTTTGTCCTCACATGCCAGAACAAGCAATACAGTTTTTACTACTTCTCTCCAAAGTAATCTGTAAACTTAGCACAATTCAGCAAAAATATTAGCATAGTTTTATTGAGAATTGATATCATCCTACAATTCAAATTAAATGACAAAGGTGTGAAGAAGTACCAAGATACATTTTAAACAGAATGTCATCCCCACTCATCTATGAGCTGTAAACATTATAACATTCTTTTTTGTCATGTCTGGATATTATGCTTTTGAATGTGCATAGTCTATTTTCTAAAACCTTGAATCAGCTGATGGACATTTGATTCTATATATTGATTCTGGTGAATAGTGTGGCAATAAACACAGTAGTGCAGGCATCCTTACTGTATACTGATTTCATTGCCCTTGGATATAAGCGAAAGAATGCAGGAATGGAAAAATAAATCATCCACAATCTTGATCATTTGGAGGAATATAGAAAAGTTTATCTCCTAGAAATAGAATGGAGTTTATAAAAGGCAGAGCAGAGCTGATGGGGAAAAGACGAAGAATGGGTGTAATGTTATAAATAGGAATAATAAAATTGAGTATTTGATTACCTAGTAAGGCAATGTGAGTTAACAATACAATACTAAATTTCAAAATAGCTACAAGATATGGAATTTCTTATTGGAATTCTTCACTGAAAAAATGCTAAGTGTTGGAGATGATGATATACTAATTATTCAAATTTAGGTGATTTATACATATGAATATGAATATATTAAAATATCATGTAGTACAAGTATGCATAATTATTATCATCTGTCAATTACAAAAAAATTAAAATAGCAGAGTTGAAGAGTTTCATTATCTGCATTTCACACTTATAAAACTACAGTAATTAAAATTATGTTGTATTGGTGTATTGATAGAAAAATAAAGAACATTGAAGTAGAATAGGGAATCCAAACTGAGACTCAGGCATAAGTGGTCAGTTGGTTGTGGAGGAAAATAAAAGGCAGCTCGGTGTATACAGGCATTTTTCCAACAAGTGCTGCTATGTAATCACATGTACATTGCTGAACTTTGAACCATAATTTATATCACATCTTAAGATTAGCCCAACTCCAGCACATATAAGAATTCTAGAACATGGACACTGAAGAAAGGCAAGTGAGGCAGTATTGGACTATTGTCAATAATTGAAGATGTGTCTCATCCCACTTGAAAATATGTAAGAAAAAGTTATGTATGGCTGTGTGCAAGAAGAGACAGTTTAAGGATAGCTTGGACTGTCTCCATAATGAGTTCAATTCTACCAGGGGCTATGTAGTGACAGCTTTTCTACTACCAAACCAAACTAGTGGGAACTCATGAAAGTTGGATCAGTAGTTGTGGAGCCTCCATGGGACTGGACTAGGCCCTCTGCATGGCAAGACAATTACGTAGCTTGATCTGCTTGGGGGGCCCCCTGGCGGTAGAATCAGAATCTATCCCTGATGCATGAGGGGGCTTTTTGGGACACCTCATGCAGCCTTGAGGCAGGAGGAAGGGCTTGGACTTACCCGTACTGGATGTGCCTCCTCATGGGGAGACCTTGCCTTCTTGTGGAGGGGAGTGGAGGGTGGGTTGGGGAGAGAGGCTGGAGGGGCAGGAGGAGGGAAGAGGGGAACCTTTGACTGGTGTGTAAAATGAGTGAAAAATTTTCTTAATTAAAAAATGAAACAAGAAAGAAAAGAATAAAAAGAATAAAAATCACATTAAAACATATGCCTATATACACACAGAGAGATAAAATGGAGAACTCCAGGACTCAATGGGGACCAACCTAAGTGATTTCATTTTGACATTCATTCACATAGGTCACATTTATGCTAGACATTGTGAATTTCATTGTCTTTTGTTAAAAGTGTTACCATTTGAAATAATTTGAATGTAACAATGCATTTAATTTAATGGAAAAAATAACATAATTATGTTTCTCAGGGTCATTATCTAGTATTCAAAGACAAATGGTATGAGGTTAAACCAGAACAATTCTAACTGAGCCTCAACATGGTCTTTTGCTGATAAACTTGAACTGAAACAGAGAAAGTAAAAACTAATATGTGTTTGTGTGTGTGTGTGTGTGTGTGTGTGTGTGTGTGTGGGTGTGTGTGTGTAAGCATACATATACTTGCATATATGCATATATATTCTAGTTGGACTCTTTATTCTTTGGTTTATAAATCTTTCTGACTTAGTAATGACTAAAAACATAATTCCCTAACCCTGTTGACATTTCATAGGAATTCAATTGTGAAGAAATGCAGTCTAGTACATATATTTTCCTTTCGACCTGAGGATTTCTGAACAAACTTCTGAGGGATTTGTTGTAACACTTGTTCTCCTGGGTAGATCACTTGAACAAGAAAGCATTCCAAAGGAAAGCTGTCATAAACACTTCAGAATATACTAGCTGAAAAGGAGCAAAACAACAACAAAAAAACTGAAAAAGCAAAAAACAAAACAAAACAAACTAATAAAACCCCCAGAAATTTCTTAAAGATAAATAAAAATTTAAAACCAAAAGCAGGAAAATGTAAAACCCATTGAATCTTTCAGTTGTCATTTCAATGGTTATTCACCGAAAAACATACAAAGTGCATTCTAAAAGTTACTTTGGTGTTCTTGTTTCAAAGAACTCTCTGGGTATTTTAATAGTGCTTGCTTTCTGTCTTCTCTAATACCTATATGCTGGTATCAGGAAGTAGCAAGAGTTTTAAAATATCACTTAATTGTATATCAGATATCTAAAGAATTTTCTTTTGCCTACATTGAGTACCTGGCGTGGTGTAGTTTGTAAGTCCTCAACTTTTGGAGTTAAAAGGGCATCTGGGCGTGGAAATGATTAAGTTACTATTTCTGTCTCTAATTCACTCTTCTGTATTCTGCTTCACAATTCTGGAGCTAGGGTTTTGCCAACCACATTTAAGTTCTTCCAGCTGTTCTATTTACCCTGCCAATAACCACAATAGAAACTCAAATGCAAAAGGAGGCAAGTCAGACTTCTTTCTATTCATGTTTCCTTCCTTCCTTCCTCCCTTCTTTCCTTTCTTCCTGCCTTGCTTGCTTGCCTTCATTTTTTCTTTCTTTGGCTTTCAGTTTGACAGAGTGTTATTCCCAAAGCTTGTCTTGCCTCCATCAGGTCCAGTGATTGGACAGAAGTAACTAATTCCAATTTTTAGGTTTTAAACTAATACTTGTAGAATCAGCTGCAGCATGATGCCTTAAGCAACTCAGTGCCAATTGGTCAGGAGTCTTAACATTAGCACCAGGAGTCCTCTGCCACTGTTGTATGCTTTAATATTCCCATTTGCCTTTCCTCTAGTAGGAAGGATTATACCTGCCTCCTGTAGTTGCTAATTGTATAATACTTCAGTGTCCCTTTTGAATTTTTAGTCTCTCAGTATCCGTTAGACAACTCATTTTAGTGAATGACACTTACTAAACTTATGAATTTTTTTCCCTTTGACAATACTCTATAATACATCTAGTTATCTCTAAATTTAGAATAATCACCTTTATTATGGGGTAAACCTTTTCATGAGATTAAACCGATGTCTAATGTTACCCTATTTTCTCAAATCGTTCATTTAAAATATAATAGACCTTACTGAATTGTCCTTGGTGCTGTAAGGAATTCAGAGAATTAATAGCTGTAATTTCACCTGCAGATACCCAGGAAAATTTTAATTAACCTGAATATCTATATAATAGTTATAATATATTAACTTCTTTATGAATATTATAAGGAGAGAATTTTTAAGAAGTTTAGAGGAAGGAACTTACTATCACTGAAAAATCAGGATATACCTGAAGATTTTAACAAAGAATAAATTGGAGTAGATGAAACGTAAAAGGCATATTTATAAGAAAAGTTATGAGTCAGATTAAAGAGATTTTGAAAGCTGAAAAGGTGAAAAGAAAGTGAACAGGACAGAATACCAAAATAATTTGAAGCAGGAATTCTTTAATATTTAGTAGTTCAGTTAAGTTTATATGCTAGAGTAATGGAGAGTGAATTTCAAGAAGAAGAATGGAGTGGGATAGTATAAGACCTTGCATTACCATGTAAGGATATGAAGCATTCTTCTCTAGGAAGAGAAAACCGTAAAATTTCTGAAGATGCCTTAAAATTGATCAGTATTGTGCTCAGCTTTGACCTTGAGAAGAAAACAGTAAACATAGAATATTATTAATGGTATGATGCATTGGCCAATTTCTCCTTAAGAAACTAGGAGACTCAGACCTCAAGGACGGTCAGAAATCACCAATCAAAAGCATGTGGCCTTAGAATGAAGGGAATATGAATACCAATTATTGTGATGGAAACATATGGGAGACAGTGGGATCATGTCAGGGCAATCAAGGATTCACATGAGGATCTGAAAAACTTGATTTCTGTATTTGGCCTCCGTGTGCAGGCAATTGTTGAACTTGTGATTACAAAGAATACGGCATCCAGGGAAGTAAGGGGAATTGTTTGAACCTTCCTCAGATAACAGGTCAAATGAAATGACTTGGGATAAGAGCATTGTCAGAGAAATACTAAGAGTTAAGAGCTGAGTGACAGAACAACTGAATGGTCAGAGGTTCAAGTGAAAGGAGAGTACTTACATGAAAATCACAATGACTTTCAGGAAAGTCACAGAAGCAAGAGAACATTACATTCTAGAACTCATCGGATGAGCATTTTGCATGAAGAATAAAGGGAATAACTGTACTAAATGAGTCTGAGATAAGCCAACATATGAACTATATGATTATCACAGAATTTCCATTGAAAAACAATTTCCATCCTTTCTGAAAGAAACGAGTACAGGGACTGACTGGAGGGTGTCAAGTCCTAAGAACAGCAAGGGCAGTAGAGGGGAACAATCCTTTAGAGAAGCTCTGCTACAAACAGTAGTAAGAATGGACAATGGGAAGTGGGTGAAAGGGGAATACCCAAGGGTAAATTTACATCAGCATCCTGATGTCTTGAGGGGAAACGTCTGCTGGAGAAAGATGTTGATGCTGAGTAAAGGGGAATAATAGTGGCAGGCAGATGGGGTGAGTGAAAGTGGACCGAATGATGGGAAAGACATTAGGGCCTACATGAAAATAAGGGCAATTTATCCATGGGAGGAGAAGGAAAATGGAGTTTGAAAACTGAAGCAAACACATATTTTGGTCATTATTTAGTAGGAATTCAAGGTTTTTTTTTCCCCCTAGGTGCTTCTACGTTCTCAGTAAATGACTATTGTTTAGTGACTATGAGTCCTTAGAGTGAGGGAGAAAAAGTTTTGAATTTTAGAGAAACAAGATATGGTTATTCAATATACTGAAAGCAAAGTTATATATTTAGTTAAAAGGAGTCTGAGGTCTCTCTCTCAAGTTTTATTATAAATAGGTCTGCAGCATATGGTAGTGAGTTTGAAAAACTAATCACTGGCTTTAGGTATATGTTTGTGGTGGAGATATTTCGCTATTCCTGGAGTTTTGCTCAAAGAGTATAATGAGGGCAAGTGGAGAACTAAGGGTATACATGGTGGAATTTTTCTTGTAAGGAGGGAAATAATTAGTTCATGTGTGGAAGACCCTGTGGGATCAATTGATGTGGGGATTAGAAAATACAAGAGGTGAAGTAGAGAAATGTAAGGTGGTACCTAAGAAGAGAGTAGCCTAGCATTGGAAGTTTGTGTGCTATACAGTTATTGCTAAACATAAAAATCCCACTTAGTTTTACCTTTGGATTTAGATAGGTAAAGCAGTGTGGGTGATGTGACAATAAAAAGAGATAATTTGGAGGGACTGAGATCTTCCATATTGAATGGATTATCCTTGTGGATACCTAATTTTAGTATTAAGAATAGGATTGATTATAAAGGTAACAATTAAGTTAATATCTTTGGGGCTGATTTCTACCCCCTTTAAGGCTAGTTAATGCCTCACTTCTCATATCTTTGTGCCCTGTATTTATGATTTTTGTTGTTACAGATGGTACCTAGCCACAGTTCCCAGTCTAGTTCTAAGAATACAAAGACTGTGATATGCCATCTACCAAATGCACATGAGATGAGATTTGTTCAGAGATGAGATATAGTGCTTTTGATCATGAGTCTAATGTAATAAACAATGAAAAATAAAAAGGGCATCTTAATATAGAATCACACATGAAATTTGGACCAGTTGATGAAACTATGACTACAGGTTTTCAGAAATCAAACTTCATTTCTCTATAGGGACAATGTTTTGGTACTATGAAACTCAGTCTTAAGTATAACATAAACAATAGAATTTGCACACAAAAGAGAATTGACTCAATATTTGGTCACAGAACTATGATGTCAGAATTGGTAATGTGTGATTACCTTATTTTTTCTTAATATTTAAACTATTTTAAAGAAAAATGTAATTATCTAGTAACATATATTAAATAAACTGTATGAAAACAGTACAACAATTATAAAGGAGAGATGGAAATATACTATTACTACACCTTTATGCTTACGGTGTGGTAATATTTGAAGACAGATTGCAATATAGTAAAATTATAAAGTATGTGCTATAAAGTTAAGAGCAACCACTAAGAAAAAATATAATAAAGATAAGTATATGACTATACTGCAAATTAAAACAAAATGTGCTAATCCAAAAGTAAAGAAAACAAAGAATTTATGGGACTAACAGAAAACAATTAAGAAGATTCAGCTCTACCATGACAAGAAGCATTAAAATCCTTCAACTTGGTATGTTTCTTGTTGATAAACTTAGATACATGTCAGGGGTACATGATGTCCTCTTCTATGTACCTCCTTTTCTTTCTTGATTATAATCCATATTGTTTATATATATAGTTAAACCTTTTTATTCTTATCTAAAATCCAGCCTTACTTCATAATGACTCATCTTGATTTTTTTTCTTTTGTGGTAGTTTGAATTCCCAGTTCCATGTGAGTAGGGTTCTCTGTGAAGAACACAACAGGCAGCAGTGTGGACCTGCAATTCCTGGTTCCAATTCCATTGACATCTTTCATGATGACTCTTGTGAAGAAATATCTCAGAATTATTTAATACAGTATGATGTACTCAGAACAGATCTTCATACATTCCTGAAGAAAAATTAGCCCTCCACGTAATGGTGATACTCATTGCCCTATCCATGGCTGCATTGGACAAAAAATTGAGGAATGGTCAAGTCTATTCCTGTCTTCAGAGTCATTGGAGTTATTTGAAGACACTATTTCCACCTGCCAACTGTTAAGAGACTTAAAAGTTCTCTTCCAACAACAAAATGATGTGTTAAATTATTATTATTTTGATTTTATGAGATATTTGAGAATTTCATACAAGAAGTTTTGTTCATAGTCACCTTCCCTCCCACAGCTCTTCCCAGATGCACCTACCTTCTCTACCCATGAAACTTGATGTCTTTATTTTTCACATATCAAATCCAATTCATGATGCCCTTATATTCATGAATGTGTGGCCTTCCACTAAACTGTGGTTGACCTACCAGTGATAGGTCAACCAGTGATAGCATTCTTAAAGAAAACTGACTCTCCCTCTCTCAGGAGCTGTTACCAATAGCTTCTCTTCTAGATGTGAGATAGTATATCCACTTCCCCTCTCCATGCTAAGATTTGTCTAGTTAAGTTTCAACCAACTTAACCAATTTGTAGATGCTATCATAACCTCTGTGAGTTCATGTATACAATGACTCTATTGTGTTCAGAGACATTGCTTCTTTGTATTAATTTACCACCTCTGACTCTTACATACTTCCCTCACCCTCATTTGAAATGATCCCTGAGCCTTAGGAGGAAGGGGATACAATATAGATGCTTCATGGGAAAGGCCATTCCAGGACCACAGTGCTTCAGTCCTGTGAGACTAGAAAAGCCTTTATTGGCTGAGGTCCAGAGGGATGGCAAAGCATCCCTCAGGTTGGAGTGTGAATGTGATCGTATGTAGATAACATGTCCATCATAGCTTTCAGATCCCAGATGTTATAGCCTGAAGAATGTTACACTACAGGGACCACCCCTATAGAAGTAGCTTGTGGTGATATTTTAATTGTGCTGAAATGTGATTTTATTTGTATGTTAATAAAGTTTGCCTGGAGATCAGAGGTCATAGTCAGCCATAAGTAGAAGTCCAGTGGTAGTAGCACACGCCCTTAATCGAATCATATGGCAGACAGAGTCTCTATGTAGTCAAGAACATAGCCAAGCATGGTGACATGAGCCTTTAATCCCAGTACCAACCATAGAGAACTGGAGGTCAGTATAGACAGGCAGTGACAAGGAAGTCGTGTGGCTGGGCTTAGAGCTAATGAGAAGGCAGAACAGAAAGGCAATAAAAACACGAATCAGACAGGAAGAAGTTCTCTCTGGGGAAGCTACTGCTGGTGGTAAGCTAAAGCTAATCATTGCTCTTGCTCTGATCTCTTTGGTTATTACCTCTGTAAAACAATAAGTAAATAAAATAAAAGACTCACAAATATAGGATAGATAGGATATCTTCTTTAATTTTGCCAAATACAAATAGACTAGATATTATAACTATAATTCTTTCTTGATAATTGTTTTGTTATATGTAATTTGTTATATGTAATTGAATATGTAATTTAACTAAGTTAAAGTTAAAACCTTCATTTTTGAAAAAAAAGAAAAGGGGAAGTGCTGAGGATGTCTTTCTGCATGCTGTGGAAGTGTTGCTATGAGTGATTGATAAATAAAATGGTGAATGGCAAGTACAGGCAGGAAGTATAGTATAGGCAGGATAAGCAGAGAGGAGAATTTTGGGAGTGGAAGGCTAAGTTAGGAGATGCTGCCAGTCGCCGCCACCATGAGAAGTAAGATGTAAAGTACCGGTAAGCCACAAGCCATGTGGGAACTTATAGATTAATAGAAATGGGTTAATTTAAGATATAAGAACTAGATAGCAAGAAGCCTGAGCCATTAGGTCACTTTACATAATATAAACGTCTGTGTGTTTATTTGGGTCTGAATGGCTGCAGGCCCGGGCAGGACTGGAGATAACTTCAGTTAGAGTAGCTAAATCTGCCTCCTTGTTCATCTGTGTATAGGAACTCTGAATCCTTGTTTATCTGTATGGAATAACTCTGCCACCTTCTTCAGCTGTAGGCAATAGGCCACTTGCGTGTCCATCTGTGTATAATATACCTACTGAACTTCCAAGGTACAATGACATCACCATCAGAGAGCACAGTCCACTGGATCACTGCTTCTCTGTGTGTCTGTGTAGTTATCTACATTCCTTCACTGCCCCAGTCAAGTCAGTCTCTGGAGTTACATAGGACATGACATACTCCCTTGGCGTCCACGCAATTTTTACTTTAGTTGGCATATTGTATTGCCACTCCAGTAATGATCGTAGCTTGTAGGATTCACAGCTGGTGATAGCTTTTCCCTCTGATAGCATACGTAGGGCCTTCCAGCACCATGAAAGCTATCCAGTAGGAATGAAGCTTCCAGCATAGTACAAGATAAATTTCTACACATTCTTTGACCCATATATGTGCTGTCTGTATCACTAGGGCATTACCACCAAGTAATACGAGGGTAATCAAGAACAACGATAATAGCCAGTAATGTTTTGGGGTATATAGGACCTCCCCAACCCACAATGGAAACCTAACCCTGGGGTTTTTATTTGCTAGATAGTTGTTTCTTATAGGGTTATTGTTGTCCCATTATGGGCTAATTTAAGGTGATTACATTTTAACTCATTATATATGTAAAAATATTTATTTTAAGAAGATTCTATAGTACCATATAGGTTTGCATATGACTTTTCAAAGTATCTTTAGAGTTATTTATCCCTTCCTATATTCCCTCCTCTACATGCTCTCCCATGACATCATCAGTAGTTAATATTTTCTCTTCAGTATTCCCATCACATCATGATCCTTCAATCTTCAAATTTGAATGCTCTCATTCCCCACATAGAAGCAATTCAAAACTTTTAATCCCTGTGTAGACAGGGTATGTGTGCACTACTGAATAGTGCAAACATTTCAGAAAACAAATCATTAGAATTGTCAATCAAATGGCAGCTCATAACTGTCTGTTACTTCAGTTCTAAGGGATCTGATTCATTCTTCTGGTTTCTAAGGGTATCAGGTAAACATGTGGTACACAGGCATACATGCAGACAAAACACTCATACACATAAAGTAAAAGGAAATAAATCTAAGAAGATGTGGTATCTGGTTTGAATCAAGGGCCTTGCACATGCAAGGTTTCTACTCTGCCATTGAGTTACTTCTTCAGCCCTCTATACACTTATAATTTAAGACAGAGTCTTAGTAATATGACAAGGGTAGTCTTGAACTCATTCTAAAGATGAGAAAACTTGATTTTCTGATCCTTCAACTTCAGTCTACTAGGTCACTGGGATTATAGACCTGGACCACATGTCCAGCATGTCTGTTGCTAAGTATGTAAGTATTAGCCTCTCAAACTCCCAAAGAGATGTGCTTAAATCTCTGTTAAAATTGTTCCTTAATAAAACTTGCAATTTTGTTTCATGAAAATAAAAATAATGGATTATTTAACTAAATAAAAATGATCAAAAGCCAGAAATTATTACATTGGAAATGAAACAGCACTCAAGTTGACAATAAAAGACAACTTTATAAAATCCCAGACAACTTTAAAAGACAAAAACTGGATAAAGATGCAATGTGCTTATTAAGAAAGCTGCTAAACCTTATTAATATTAGAAAAAGTATACTTCAGAAAAAGAAACATTTCAAGGGATAAAGCCATAAATAATCTTAGATCAATTAGTCAGAATCAGATAATCTTACTAAATGCTTATGCAATTAGTAACATAATTTGAAAATAAATAGGTGAAGATCTATTACATCTTTGTTAACAATTAATCAACATCAACAAAGCTGATATTGTTGTCATTTATAGAATAATGTACCCACCTAATAGCACAATACATCTTTTTATAGTGTGTCTGTGAATATCAAAGGGTTCAATTGTACAACTATATTCTATGACAGTAAAAAGTTATAAATAAGTAAATAAAATAAACAATTTACTCCACCAGTATTATGTAGAAGAATCCAAATTATTCATGTTTATGTGGCATTCTTGGAATGGAGGGAAGTGTCTGAAATAAAACAAGAAAACAAAGAAAGAGCTCAACCAAATAGTTATGTTCCCCCATGCATAGCACAGAAGAAGAAGAATTTGTATTTATGGCAATTAACAGGGTGCATTGTTAAAGATAATAATGTAGATGTTAAAAACTTTATTGGAGATTCTGTACCACCATGGCAATCACTGCCCCAAGGAAATGTGGGCCCTGTCTTCTCCCATTCACATTTTGAACCAAAGAGAGAAATATTTTGGTGATTTTCATTAAAAGGTACATGTTAATTTTTCATCAGGAAAATCTGGTATGGTAAGTAAGCAGTTAAGATAGATAAAACTTTGTTCATATGAAATGAATTTAATCTAAGACCTCAAGGTGATTCTGTTTCCTTTGAAGGTAACATAAGAAGAAATGAGATTCAGGTGAAAGTAAAGATGTTAGAGATGCCAATGTAAGGGTGAGGGTTTGGGAGAGCACAGCACCAGGAAACACTATTAATAAAGAAAATTGCAGAATCATACTTGGATTCTTTTATTTTTATAATGAGCCCTCATTACTCATTCCTACCATGGAGGCAAAAGATGTATTTAGTCTTTATGAGATAGAAATTCTAGAATTATGAAAATCATATCTTTGCATTGCTTTTGAACATTTCTATGGCTTCTGAAAGGCAAGGGTTTAATTCGCATTTCTTAATTTTCTGTGATCATAGAACCAATCTAAGGTAGTTTTTGAAAATCCAGCTTCTTAAGTCCCTGCCATGGGTGTTACCTTACTATTACCTTCAGTTGGCTTCTCCAGTGAACTCTTATTGAGGAAATTGCAGGACAGAGTAAAGCAACTTTGCTTCCACATTACTTAGGGGTGGGGCAATTCTAAATATCTGTGAGTGAAGATGTGCACTTTTGAAGTTAGACACAATTAATCTCACTTCTCTACACAAAATAAGGAGAAGAGCAAGTCTATAGATAAATAATGGAAAGAAATCTCAGGCAATGCTCTTGCTAAAGTGCTGTGGTAGACACAGTGGGAAATATATGATTGGATGTACATGTTTGAATTTAAATTCTGTAGATCACTGTGAAACTTGGCAAGGTATCAGATTCTTTGAGTTCAGAATTCTCACATTTCATACACTTTTATATAAACAATAGATTTATGAAGTTTATACAATTTTTATGGTATATAGTGTACAAGCAAAGAATGCTATACATTATGTGGTGTTTTGAATGAGAAATGTTACCCATAGGCTCGTGCATTTGAACACTGGATCTCTGTTTGGGTGGTCTGTTTGAGGCTGTTTAGGTAGCCTTGCTAGAGGAGGTATGACATTGAGAGTAGGCATCTGGCTTACACTCTTTCTGCCTCTTCTTCCACAGGGTTTCCTGAGCCAAGAAGGGAAGGATTTTATGAAGACATTGTAGGGTGAAAAGGACCAAGGAAAAACACCCTGCCCCTGGCTAGACCTGAGAACTGGGCCAAGGAAAAACACCCTGACCCTGATTTGACACCAGGACTAGGGCTTGAATTTACACCAAACCATGAGCTTGCCCCCAGTCAGGCTGCAGAATCCCACCAATCCCTGAGGTCCCTGAGCTCAAAATACCACAAATCCCTGAGCATGAAATCTCACCAATTCCTGAACTTGTCCCAGACTCAAACCACAAAAATCCACCATTCCCAAACCACCCTGGAAAGCTCTACTTACTTCCCCCCAAGAAATCCTATATAAGCTCTGTACCCAGTTCAGTTTGCTGCTGTTTTTCACCCAATGCAGCCACTCTTCTGGATTCTTCCTTCCCTTGAGTGAGGTTTGTTGTGCTGTGTGACACTTTCACCAGAGTGAGCCCAGCTGTAACAACTTTTGCTGGATCAGAGTAGAACTGTAATCCTTTCTCTGGGGAAATGTTTCCCTGGAGAAGCAAACCTGAGGACCTGAGCAGAGCTGTTAACACTTCTCCAGAGCAGACCCTAACAGAGCTGTAACAACTTCACCAGGGAAACCCTCCCCTGCAGGAACAGGGTTGTTTGCACTTGCATTGGGGAAACCCTCCCCTGGAGCAGGAATGTAAGCTGCTACAATTAAGGTGACTTTGTGGTATTCCTTGGCTTCTGACTGCCAGGATACCTTTCCATCTGAGCTGCAATGCTTATTGACATCTCGTTTAGAGTTGTATGTTTCAAGGTCTCACTCTTTGCATAATATAATGTCTGGCTGTTGGTCTCTGTATTTGTTCCCATCTGTTACAGGTTGAAGATTCTCTGATCCTGGCTGAGTGAGGCACTGATCTATGAGTGTAACAGAATATCATCAAAAGTAATTTCATTGTTGTTGTGCACGCATCGCAAGACCCCTGAGTAAGACCACCACAGAGCCAATATCTGATGCAAGCACACAGGGGTTTATTAATAACAAAACAAGCCCGGGCTTTGGCCATGTCCAACATTCAACACAGTGGGTGGAGGAGGACGGCCCCAAGCACTCACTTCAAGGGGTTTATATAGGAAAGATTTATATGCAGAGAGTTGCATATCTCGGGATTGGATGGGGGGCTGGGGGTGAGGTAGTTCTTTGAAGTTACTGGCTGAATTATAAGCATGAAATTACTAGTGGCTAACAGGATACAAGGTATCTACATATACATATACATATACATACACACACACACACACACACACACACACACACACACACACACATATATATATATATATATATATATATATTTACTCCCCATGTCCTGTTTTTGCTAAGCCCAGGTTATATACATTCAGATTTATTGTTCTAGTCCTATTTTCCCATAAGTTCAATTTCTGGCCAGTTGAGTCCATTGCTCCCTATATCCTGTTTTACCAAGTCCAGGATATACAGATTTATTGTTCCAGCCTTATCTTCCCATGAGTTCAACCTTTGGTTATTTCTAAACTAAAGGTTCTAAAGGCCAGCAAATACATTTAGAGGAGGAGGGGAAGGGAGCATCTCTCAAGAGAGCTACTGATTTTTCCCTTTCAATTGTTACCATTTTTTTTTAGGCCAGAAGTAACTGGTTTTACCCTAGATATCTGATCTATCTAGACTCTAGTTCTCGGTCACCCAAGCAGTATCAGGTATGGGTTCTATCTCATGGAGTGGGCCTTAAATCAAATCTTACCTTGGTGGTTGGTTATTCACACAAGCTCTGTGACACCATTACCCTAGTATATTTTGCACACAGACAAGATAGATCGTAGGTCAAAGGTTTTGTGGCTGGGTTGGTGTTTATGTTTCTCTTTTTGAAGCATGCAGAGTACATATCTGTACCAAAGACAATAGAATGTAGGGGTGAAGGCTGTCTGTTGGCACCAGCTCACCCTCCCCATGTTCAATGAGCTGTGTTGGTACTGTCTTCAGCAAGGGGGACTTTCTTTCAGCTTGTTGTAGATGAATTTCTAAACAGTCTAATTGAATAAGAAACACAGAGCCAAATACGAAGGTATAAACTATAGAGACCATAGCAACAGCGCCAACTAACCTTAGCTTACCACCTCGCCGTAGCTTCCCAAGAGAACTTCTTCCTGTCTAACCTGCACCTTTATTGCCTTCCTGTTCTGCCTTCTCATTGGCTCTGAGCCTAGCCATCTCACTTCCTCATCACTGCCTGTCTATACAGACCTCCAGGTCTCTATGGTTGGTACTGGGATTAAAGGCGTGTGTCACCACACTTGGCTGTGTTCTAGAACATGCAGAGACTCTGCCTGCCATGTGACCCAATTAAGGGCATGTGCCACCACTGCCTAACTTCTGTTTATAGCTCACTATGACCTCTGATCTCCAGGCAAACTTTATTTATTAGCATACAAATAAAATACCACATTTTAGCACAAATAAAATATCACCACAGTTTGCAGAGAGCCACATACTGTCTTGGCAACAGTCTGGGTTGTTTGGGGATGGCTATGGGATCCCTTTGGCCAACAATTCAATTGGGTGTAACTCAGTCCCAGTACTGGAAACTTAGTTTGGTGCCAAGAGAGGGCCAGTAGTCCACTCCATCTCCCTCCTCCTTTGAAAATTTCACTAGGATTGCCTTCATATATTTTAGAAAGTTTCCACTGTAGTAGGTTTCAATGGCACCCCTCAAGTGCCCCTCTATTCTATCTGTCTTTCCCTGCATTCTTTCCCTCAAACCCATCTCCCCTTACCCTCCCTACCTGATCCTCCTATTCCCAATCTCATTGCTGCCCTTCTACGCACAAAAATCTACTCTATTTACCCTCTCCTAGGAAGGGTCATATGCCTCCTATAAAGAGCCATGTCTCCCACTAGTCCTTTCCTTAGTCAAGATAAACTCTCCCATAAATTACTTTTGATAGTAGTGTTTTATCAAGTGACACAAAAGCAACTAACATTATAGATACATACATATATATTTATAGTATATTGAATTCTATGATTTTACATATTATGTAATATGCATAGATAACATCTACAGTGTATATGTTAATTATATGATACATGTCATAATTTGTTACAAGTGTTTAATAACTATATTCTTATGTATGTGCGATCTCTATTGTATCACATAACAATTATTAAATATTATATAATATTGTATATGCATTTATACAATATTATATGTATAGTATAGATATCATAGAAAAATATTACTTATATACATTAGATGTTAAAGGCTTAGAGACAATTTATAATGCAAGTATATTATATGAAATAAATGATGCATAATATATAATATACTGTATACAAATTAAGCAATTATACAATACATTATTTTTACAAAGCTTTTGTGGTAAAATTATGATGAACATAATTGTTACGTGTCATTGTAAAAATTCCTTTAATTCACCTTTTTCTATATAGTAATAATTCCTTCTTTGTAAATTATCTGAATTATAATGTTTTTAAGAAAAAATAATTGAGTTAGCATTTACCAACTAGTGTTTTTTGGTTCCTTGTTTTTTTTTATTAGTATTATTTCTTCAGTCTTAATGCTTACATGTAAGTCTCTGCTTATATGCTGTTCAATACAGTTAGCAAATATTTGGTCTTTTGCTGACGTAGCTAGAACAGTTCACATCTCTGTTTGACAGCCTCATTTTGCAGCAGAGAAGTCTGGTAGTACATCCAGCTATTTTATCTGTTCTTAGGTTATGCCCTCTGTATCCCTTTGCTTTGGTCAAAATTCTCTTAGAGATCTCAGCACACTCTTCTCCTAAGCCTCTGTTTCTTTATCTTTATCCTCTCTCTCCATCCTTAACATCTGTTCTTATTTGTTGGCCTACCAAAATGCTTTATTTTTTTTAAATCACAAGTAAAATAATGTTTAATCTTTAATGTCCATGTAGACACATTCAGTGTTGCTGAAGCTACTGAATGTTTGTTTTTACGATATCAAGACAAAGCAATTTCTGTGGCCCCCGAACTGATAGCATTACCACAGTGTTATTGTTCTGTGCAGCTCATGAGAAATGAAACCCAACTAGGTCTTACATTCAGTGACAGGTTGCCAGCTGCCTTCTGTCAAGGAGCCCTGTTCTCCTCATTTAAGCCTCTTGCTGGTCTTAGCACCAAAGAGCTTATTTTCTTCCCATGTGGAGGTTTTACAATTGTCAATTATAAGAGTTCGTAACCTGACTCCACTCTCCTCTGATTATTATTGGCAGTCCACTCATCTCTAGTGGTTGCTCTGACAACAGCTGAAAAACAATGGATTAACAGCTTTCCAGGAATGTTTCTCAGACATAATTAATCCTTGCCTTTGGTATTTATACCTCATGTATCTGTTCCACACCTTCCTGTTAAATTTCTCTTCTAATAGACTCAGAAAGAACCATGAATTCACCTCCCTCTGACTCTTCCATGTAACCAAATTATGCACTTTTCTCTGTAATGGAGTAGTGTCTTCTTGTAATCCTTCTTCTCAAATAGATTTCTTTTAAACAACACCATCCAAACCAACAAACCACAAGCAGTCTTTGAATCTTAATATATCATCACTCAGAGTTCATTATCCCAATGTATGTTGTGGGAAAAGTATTTCAATAAATCAGGAAGTCACAATGTGGATAAGGGTGGAAATAAGAATTCTCTCCTGTGAGAGTAATTCACAGATATAATTACTTTTAGTTCAATATCTCTATTAGCCTAGTGTTTGCTAACTTCTGTAATTAAACAACTTCCATGGCTGAGTAAAAATATATTCTGCCTCACAGAACAATGAAGAAGCCCATGGTCAGGGGACTTTCCTGGAAGCCTTTCAGTCCTCCAAGGGTGCTTAAAAAATCCCTCTGTACTGACTGTGTGCCTGATTGGTTGAATAAGTAAACAAAAGTGGAGAATCTCAATGTGATAGTTGGTGTAGATCTCAAGTGGCATCACCAATTAATCCACAACCATTGGTGACATCTAGTTGCTTCAAGAAGTCTAGAAACTGGCCATCTTGCATGTCCCTGTTTGTGGATACTTTCTTAGCCACAGTTACATTTCATTTTCTTATCATTATGTGCATAGTATTGTCTCCTGGCTTGTGCATCTAGTTACATTTATTCCACTGATCACTAGGAGAATATTGTAGAACATTCTGAGTCTCACTGCCCCTTAAAGCAGTGGTTCTCATCCTTCCTAATGCTGCCACCTTTTGATACAGTTCCTCATGTTGTGGTGACCCCCAACCATAAAATTATTTTTGTTGCTACTTCATAATCTTAATTTTGCTACTGTTATGAATAATAATGTAAATAGTTTTAGAGATAGATGTTTGCCAAAGGAGTTGTGACCCACAGGTTGAGAATCATTGCCTGGAGGAGTTATAGAATAACTGGAAATCTTACAAAGAGAAGAATCAAATGAATGATAAGACACATTCAAGATAAAAGACTTATCAATGTTGCTACTAATATTGTTACTAATATGTAATACAAGGTCATCAATATTTGTAGGGAAGGTTAAGTAGAAATCTAAAACACTGTAGGAGTCACAAAGAACCAAATTCCTTACCGATAAAATATATTGGTGATGGATGTCATGAATGATGGATGGGAGCTCTTGACTGTCAACCTGATGATGGGAATCATCTAGGAGGCACACCTATGGGTGTATTCTTTGGAAGTTTTCAGAATGGTATAACTGAGGAGAGAAGGCCTACTCAATGTGTGGATGGCACCATCTTATGGCTCGGGTCCTGGGCTGAATAAACATGAGGAAAAGAAGAAGAAAAAAGTGAGTAGAGAACTAGTATTTCTCTTCTTCAGCTTCCTAACAGTAGGTAGAGTGTAACTAGCTATGTCAGGGTTCCACCATCATGTCTTCTCTGCCATGGTGGCCTTCACCTCATCAAATTATGAGGCATAATAAACCCTCTTTAAGTTGCTATTGTAATGCAGTTTGTTTTAGTCATAAGAAAATACATCACATACATGAAAATCTACTCTGTATCAATGAGGCAAAAGTAAATGTCTTCATTACTTTTGTGTTGATCTAATAAAACACTATGACCAAGAATCATAACAGAAAGCATCACAGGGATAGAGTCTGTGATGTTAGTGCAAAGGCTTGGCAGAAGGAAGAGCTGAGAGGTTACATCTTGATTCATAAGAAAAAGGCAGAAAAAGAGAGAGAGAGACAGAGACAGATATATAGAGAGAAACAGAAACAGAGACAGATAGAGAGATACAGAGAAAGAGACAGAGACTGGGAATGACACTGGACCTTTGAAACCTCAAAGCCTGCCTCAAGTGACACATTCCTCCAAAAAGGCTGTACCTCCTAATCCTTCCTAAACAGTACTACCAGCAGAGGATCAAATATTCAACTATGTGAGCCTGTGGGGGTCATTCTCATTCCAACCACCATAGGAAGTTAATTCATTAATTTGGAAAAATGAACTCATCTTTCAGTCCCTTTCATTCATAGTTATATTAACTATAGATTTGATCAAAAACCCTCATTTAGAACAACATAAAAAGTATGAAATTCTTGTAATTAGAAAATAATTATCAACCCAGATCTGGTGTTGTATGCCTACATCAGTGATAGTAATCATACCAACTTAAATTATGCAGCATTTGGATCTGTTCTAAAGCTCCTCGTTAGTCATCTTACCACACTAACACATGGATGAATTACTTGAGAACTTTGGTTGAATGTAGACCTTAAAAAATAATTAATAAATGGCCATGAATGAGTAAAGGGGGCTTTGTAGGTGGGAGATTATGTTTGATTTTTCCTGTGACACAATCTCTGACATTAAAATAAGTGGGGAAGCAATGTATTTGGGCTCACAGTCAATTTTTTTTATTTTTGTGACATTTTACTGTTTTTTTCTCTTTTTCTTTATTAAGAATTTTTTTTATTCATTTTTTATCCCAACCACAGATTCCCCTCTCATCCCTCCCCATGTTTTCCCCCAGCTCCCCCCTCTAACCCATCTCCAAAGAGGTAAGGCCTCCAATGCGGAGTTAGCAAAACCTAGTACATTCAGTTGAGGCAGGTCCAAGCCCCTCCCCCTGTAGCAAGGCTATGCAAAGTGTCCCACCATAAGTAATGGGCTCCAAAAAGCTTGAATTCATAATGATAGGAAGGGAATGATAGAAAGACACAGAATGTGTCATGAGGGCCAGGATTAAGAGAAAGAGAGGGAACTGCTTTCTCATCTGAAGGACCCAAGTTTAAATTGACATTGAAGAGATTACAGAAGCTACCTTCAGATCCAGGTAAACTGTCTCAGCAGAGGCAAGGACCTGATGTCAGGGCAGGGAAACAAGTGAGATGGGATCAGGAGAGAAGAGGGCCCACATCTTGGAAGGAGGGACCAATGCAATGCATCTGTGTGAACTCCACAAGTCCTGTGGGAATAACCAGTAGAAAGCTGGTTCCTAGAACTTATTCATAAGTGCTGAAGTGCTTAAATTTCCTCTGCTCTGACCCAAACTAGAATTATGAATGCCCCCAGACTACCAAGAAGAACAAGTCATGTTGATGACCATGAAAACCTCAAATCATGAGAACTTCATCTACTCAGATGCTGTGCTGAAAAGTGGAAAATGCCTATCTCTAGTGTGAACCCATTAGCAGTCTCCTTGAAGCTGAGATGGCCTAGTTTCTTAATGAACACTTGGATATTGGTGAGTGGGTCATTCCTGACAGTAGCATGTGCTCCTCAGTAATCACTATCTATGAACTCTAGAGAAGCCTTTAATGAATACTTGGCTTCCTGGTTCATGCATATTTGTTGAGAGATGCACAAGTTCCCATCAGTTGTCATCATACTTGAATATGATTTAGATAAGAAAGTTGGAGAACAATGTAAGATGTAAGAGTGGTATCACTGAAGAAGCATAAAAGTCAAATCCCATTGGAACACCTGCTGGAGAACAAACACCCATAGGAGGAAAGGATCTGTCAATGCTGCAAACAGATCCTTTCAGAATATCCAAGAAGAAAAATATGAGCAGTACACAGAGAAATGTGATGAGCTGTGGAAGAAGCATTTCTAAAAAAATAAAAATAAAAAAATTCAGAGAGACAGAACAAAAGAGAGGAGAATCAGTCTCCATACAAGCCAATAGAACTGCATTCCTTTCAGCTTAGCTCTTGCAGGGCATAAAGACCCAGCCTTGATTGAAGCAATGGTTTCAGGCAATAAAACTACTTTGATCACAAGGAAGAGACAGGAAATAAAGCTACAGAAAATCCAGACTGAGATGCCTGCCAAGGCCTGGGAGGCTGTTTCCAGCTCTTCCAATAAAAGGCATTCCTGGAAAAAAAAAGAACTAAATGAACTAGATATGATAGAGGTAATAGAGATCAGAGTCGAGATGCCCAGAGAGGAGGGCACAGACCTTGGAACTGCCAGAAAAAAAAAAGGTTGATTCTGAATTATTCCTTCATTTCAGCAGAGAAAACCACGGACTATGAAAGAAATTACAGCAGGTAACTCAGAAATACCATGAGTTTGGAATGGTTTGGAATGCACAAAAGCTGGCAAGAATATCAGGAAAAGAAGCTGAGTAAGGAGCAATGTCGAACAAAGGAACAAGGGAAAACTTAATAATGGAGGGATCACTTCAAGCAGAGTATGGGCTAAGCATGATGGGTATCCCAAGAGCTAGATGTTCCCACGAACACTCAGAGCAACTGAGAACTCAATCAAAATAAAACTGGACACACAGTTCCTACAGTAATTCATGAATTAAGTTCTGGGGCAGGGGCTACATAAATACATAATGTCAACATTTTTACTGCAGATTATTGCATGAACTCACATTCCTAGGGTGTGATCATGTTCAAATAAGCTTATGAGGGCTAAAATTACAATAGCCATAACATTTATATTAATTTAAAATTATATTTGAAATGCTTCAAAATATTTTGGCAACTATATTTTTCATAATTGTATATGAGACATTTGTCTTATAGCATTAAAAATTTAAAGGTGATACATAGAATTACCTAATTATAATAAGTACATTAATTTTAAGGCACTTTTTTTTCCTTAATATGTGTACTTGGTAGAGCTAGAAAGTAGTGGCACACACACCTTTAATCCCAGCACTTGTGTGGGCAGAGGCAGGTGGATCTCTGTGAGTTCAAGGTCAGCCTGGTCTACAAAGCAAGTTCCAAGACAGCCAGGACTGTTACACAGAGGAACCCTGTCTTGAAAAAACAAAAAAACCAAACCAAAACAAAACAAAAAAGAAATAAAGAAAACAACAACAACAAACAAAATGTGTACTTTGTAATTCACATACTTGCTTTATGTACCCCATACATTTATAATTATTTAACAGGACTAGGAATGCTGCATTATATTAGTATAACTAATACTAATTAGGTATTAGGTGTAAAAAATACACCTTTTACTTGGAGGAGGTGTATGCTTTTGAATTTATGGGATAAGTCATTTGTTGCACTATGAACCTGGGTCTGGGCATATTGTTTTAGAACTGTCCCTGCATGGCAAAACATAATCATTTCATATTTTTCAGACATTGTTAGCAATAAAATTCTTTGAAATAATTTTCTAGAATTTTCAAACTTATTAACAAGTAAAACAAAAGAATTCTCCTTCTTTGTCTTTTAAATTTTTTTAGCTTTAGCTGCTGGGGTTGGGGGGGTGGCTCAAGCCTTTAATCCCAGCACTAGGGAGGCAGAGCCAGGCAGATCTCTATGAGTTCAAGGCCAGCCTGGTCTATAGAGGGAGATCCAGGACAGGCACCAAAACTACACAGAGAAACCCTGTCTCGGAAAAAAAAAAACCAAAAAAAAAAAAAGAAAAAAAATTAGCTTTAGCATTTTTGTAAACTGCTTTCTTGTTAATTGATGTTTACTGTCACTAAAAGATAAAAATCATATCTTTGATTGTAATTTTAAAACAAAAAAGACAAAAAAAAATCTGAGAAAGGGTGGTTAAAAAATACTTAAGAGGCTTGTGTGGGAGAAGGCCCAGGAGACATGGGATTAGAGAATGAAGCAAGTATCCCAAGGGGCAGGACAGACACTAAGGAATATCGAGGATTACTAACCTTGACACACTGACAATGTGTGGGCAAGGTTTTTGGAAGAATGCATCATGCATGGTCTCACATTAAATTATGCACAGAATTATTATTCCCCTAAAACATCAGCAGAGCGGTCATTTTTACCTGCACTCCTAATACCTTATGGTCCTGTGGCCCAGCAGAGTCACCACTTAAACTCTGCTTACAGAATGCTAAGGCTTCTCTAGCTTGACCCTTCAAGTTTTTCCATTTTTCTCCATGCAAATAGTTGCCAACGTCTGTAGTGGGTAGCCATTCCAGCTTTGATCTGTAAGTTTCAACCCCCACTGAGGCTTCAGTAACTGTCATGCCTACAAGGCGGGGCTGAGAGAGGGAAGTGGAAGGCTGAGGCAGAGTGATGCTGCCAGCCATGAAAAGCAAGATGTAAGGTACCGATCAGCCACGAGCCACGTGGCAACTTATAGACTAATAGACATGGGTTAATTTAAGATATAAGAACTAGATAAGAAGAAGCTTGCTGCGGCCATACAGTTTATAAGCAATATAAGTCTCTGTGTATTTATGTGGTTGGGTCTAAGCGGCTGTGGGACTGGCAGATGAGAGAGATTTGTCCTGACCATGGGCCATGCAGGACTGGAGAAATCTCCAGCTACAAATGTCTATGAATAATCTTATCACAATAGCACTTCTCTACTCATTATGGGTTTTACATGAGTTACATTTTTGGATCTTTTGAAATACATCTGAGAAAACAGTAAGGAGTGACTTATTTTTCAGTTCTGGAAATTTTAGTTCATACTCCTTAGACAGGTTGATTTTGAATTCATGGCTTTGCAGAACATCATCATGACAAGAAAATGTGGTAGAAACTACTCACTGCACGATTGACAGAAAGATTGTAGAGAATGAGAATGAAAGCAAGGCCCAGGACAACACAGGATGTTCCCCTGGTTTCCTAATTCCCCCAACAAGACCTTGTCATCAGAGGGGTGTCATCCAACGTCTGATGGGTGAAGATACAGAGATCCACAGCCAAACACTAGGTGGAGCCAGGAGAACCTGTGAGAAATGGGAGAGGAAGGATTTTAGGAGCCAGAGGAGTCGAGGACACCACAAGAATCAACTAAGCAGGTCTTATAGGGGCTCACAGAGATTAAAGTAACACACATGGACCCTGTATGGGTCTGACCTAGGTAGATCCTCTGCATATACTTTATGGTAGTGCAGCTTGGTGTTCTTGTGGGACTCCCAACAATGGGAGTGTGAGGCATCTCTGACTCTTTTGCCTGCTCTGGGGACCCTTTTCCTCCTCCTGCCTTGTCATGTCCAGCCATGATATGAGGGTTTGTTTACTTGTTTGTTTGTTTGGGGAAACAGAGGAGGAGTTGATCTAGGGATGAGGGGAAGTGTAGGGAAGGACTGGGGGAAGTGGAGTGAGAGGAAACTGGGGTCAGGATGTAATGTATCAGAGAAGAAACAAAGCTTAAATAAATAAATAAATAAATAAACAAACAAACAAACAAACAAATAAATAAATAAATAAATAAATAAATAAATAAATGTTAATAAGCAAACCAAGTCTCTGGAACCTCACCTATCTCACCACTTGTGACCATGCTTTCAACAGTGAACCTGTGTGGATATTGCACATTTGACTCACAAGAGAAACTGTGAATGAAAATGGGAAACCTTGGAGCTAGTGTGAGGTGGGAGTTGGGTAGAAGCAAACTGTGCTAAGGGAGCATAGTACTTAAAGGGGCGAAGTGACAGCCAGGTGAAATAGCCTGGCTCCGATGTGGTTGCTTGCCAGGTGCAGGACCGAGTACTAAGTCCCAGCCTCACTGTGTAGCCTTGGAGACAAATCTTGTTTTATTTCCAAGGCTATAATGTGAAGTTGAAGTACAAGGTTGGAAAAGTTCTCCCCTTTGGACTCCTAGATATTTCCAGTTCATGTGGAGCTACTGCGATGTCACTTGTTTGATTAACTGGGTTTCAAACTTGCTGTACTGAAAAGAGAAAAAGATACCGAGATGAAAAGTTAAGGAACTGAAGAATGTTTCAACTTCCGTTACAGAAGTGTGTGGCCTCTCTTGTAAGCTCTGTCTCCAGGCTATGTTCTGTGGTGCCCCTGTCAGGGAACTAAATCACCCATAAGTTGGGTCTCGCAACTTACCTTAGCAACTCAAGTTACAAAGACTCATATAAATTCATGGCGTCTTCTTCCATGTCCGCACACATACTAAGGCTTCAGGCATTTATTCACTTTGTTCTGTTTCTTTTTTCCTTCATAGAAATACAGCAATGAAGTGCTGAACAGTTACTATTTCCTGAAACTGTGCAAATACATGAAACCTCAACTCTTGCTTCTGACTTCTTAAAGGTAGACTTTTTTTTCTTTTCTTTCATTTTGTTTCATGTTTTAAAGGTAAATGGTTATTTTGTAAGGTTTATATACAGAACATATAAAGCAGAATTAACGAGCTATCTAGCATTAGATGAGGAGAGAGAGAATCAAATGCCTCCCAAACAGCGGACTGATTATGAATGTGATACTCAGATCATCAATTCCAGCACCAAGAAATACACCTACTGTTCCTATCAATCAATAAAAGTAATGACAATTTAAAAGCATATTAATGTAGATTGTCAGGAATATCTGAGACATGTATTCACTCCCTGACACTAGTGCCATTTTGAAACCAAGTGGCACTTATTCAGACACACGTGAGGTATGAATTTAAAATTAATGATTTTCCAGATTTTGTTACCCAAAACATGAGTTAAGCATCTTCAGCAAATACAAATTCCTAGACCTGTTATTCACTGAAATTTCATGAGCTTTGCCCTCTAGTAGATACAGCAGGGTTAAAGTACACACCTTTGCAGCTATGATTAAAACATAGGACATCAACATATAAACATGCTTAAAATAAACAGGAAAAAGCCAGCCAGTGCTGACAATAAAGGCAATGCATCTGTAAATTTATTGCATAATTCCATCCTAGTTACAACAATGTACAACCACCGTGAACAAGGCTGCTTTTCACAAACAAATTTATTACTTCTGGTTGCTCCTCTATTGCTTTCAATAAGAAATGCCAAAATAACTGTGATTTAAAAATGCTATCAACTGATTTGAATGCTCAATAGATTCAGTGCATTATAATAAAACTTGCCTCTAAGTGTTGTACTTAGGCGAAAATATTGTATGGACTTAAATCCTCTGCTTTGGCTGCACTTTTCTATCGATATATTTACTACAGACCACTGGCAGTCTGTCTTTGGTTTCTTATCTGCATATTCATAAGGCTGTTGAGCAGCTTGGAGAGAAGCTTTGCTTAGTTATCCCAATTTAAATATTGGAACTTGCTAATGTTAGATTTATGCAAATCTTTAGTTCGGCTCACATCATCCCTCTGATGTTATGAGTCATAATTTCTCTTACAAGACAGACCAGAGATGACCCAACATCTGGACCATGGGCATCTGTACCTAGATCCCTGCTTCCTTCTGGCAGTTTTGAAGTTAGGAATTATTTCTCTGTCAATGGAGGAAACCTCAGATCCTTAATTCTGGTGCTGTTTTACAGACGGATAGAGGAAGCAGGGAGGCCTAGACTTTTGAAGCTGCAACTACATCTCAGCCTGTCCCCAAGGCGAACCGCGGTAACTCTAAAGCTATCTTTGACATTTTATTTTTAACTGAAGAAATTGTGTATGTGAGTGTGAGGTCGGTGTGTCTGTGCATGTAGTATGTGGTAAGTCTCTTGATCACCATGCAATTGTTTAATCTTATTTTTTAGAGTCATATTCTTTCTAGCATGGATCTATTACTGCAGTATTTGATATTCTTCTGTCATGAGGAATACTATTCTTCTCTGGTTATTTCTAACTTGCAAATAATTCTACAGAGACTGAGTATAACTCAGAGTATAGAATTGACAGGTCAGTTGGGATCATTGTCAAGGCTAATGGCTAAAAGGCTAATTATTCCGTAAACTGGCATTTGGAGTTATACAGGAAAAGAGAGTTTAGCTATGGTGTGTTTACCTGTGGAAACTATTGGTTTTAAATAATAAAAGTAAGCCAAATTCTCCAAAGATGCCCGATTGATGCCCTTCTGAAAGCTCTGTTTTCCCTCTCTCATGCTTGTAATATCCAAAGAGGATAAAATTTATTAGATATGTGGAAATTATGTGTGATAAAAATAATTTCTCCAGAAATCATTTCTTTAAATTAATATATTTATTAACATATTTATTATTTTCCTGAGTAGAAAATTGGTTCTTCTGAAATGAAAAAAAAAACCACAAGAGAACTATTAAAAAAATTAGAAATCTAGTTGAGGGGGTATCTTATAAGCAAGGAAATTGATAAGATGATATCTGGTGAGTCCCATATTTTGATGTTTCACTAGAAAAACAGCCATTTTGAAGAACACAGGTGAAAAAACATTATAGAAGGTAAATGTAAATAGTTATAATTTTGATTGACTTCTACTAGCCCCAAATAATATCTTCTTTCTTACTTATAATTAAGCTAAATATTCATTGGTATACATAATATACATGGTAAAATATTCTTATTTATGTATACAAAATGCCTCTCATAAAAAATGTTCTCCTAGCCGGGCGGTGGTGGCGCACGCCTTTAATCCCAGCACTCGGGAGGCAGAGGCAGGTGGATCTCTATGAGTTTGAGGCCAACCTGGACTACCAAGTGAGTTCCAGGAAAGGCGCAAAGCTACATAGAGAAACCCTGTCTCGAAAAACCAAAAAAAAAAAAAAATTGTTCTCCTAGATCCAATATTGCTATAAGGAGAACTTGGGAGGTGAGACTACTGACTACCAAGTTTTTCAGAGATGAAGATATCAGAGAGCTAAGTTGGGTCCAAAAGCTTGAGGAGACAAAGGCCACAGTATGGGCACAAACTAATTCCAAAGGTGTGACTGAACTTGAGAAATAATCATTCATATTAATTACTCTGGCTTTGCAGAACGGATGATTCAGAAAGGTGAGTCCCAACATCAACAGTAAGAAAAAGATATAACAGTGAAAAAAAATGTTGTATATTGCAGATTTGTTAGAATACTGCCAGTTTAAGGCCACAAAAGGAAAGCTAAAGACATGCATAATTTGGCATCTAATCTGCAGAGAAGGGCATAGTCCAGAAACCCATTCTTCAACATTCAGTTCAAATATTTCTAATGATCTGATGCTCTACTGTCTAACTTAATGCTTACAAACGTGTCCAATACATCCCTTTCCATGAAAATTGTTAGAGTCAGTAAACTTTTACCTTGAAGATTGTTTGTGGGTTATTAAGAAACAAAACTGGAGCTCTGTCTGATGTTTGGCTATGGATCCAGGAGTCCAGGCAAAGAGAGAGAAGAGGGATTCTATGAGCAAGTGTATCAAGATCATGATGGGGAAACCTGCAGAGACGACCAAACCAAACTAGTAGGGGGAGCTCATGAAAGTTGGATCAATGGCTGTGGAGCCTGCATGGGACTGGACTAGGCCCTTTGTATGGTGAGACAGTTTTGTAGCTTGATATGCTTGGGGGGACCCATAGCAGTAGGATCAGAATCCATCCCTGATGCATGAGCAGGCTTTTTTGAGCCCACTACCCATGATGGGACACCTTGTGCAGCCTTGAGGCAGGGGAAAGGGCTTGGA
>CABHPH010148416.1:35163-49983 GCA_902168325.1 Peromyscus nudipes
GGGGGAGGGAAGAGGGGGATCTTTGATTGGTGTGTAAAATGAATGAAAAAATTTTCTTAATAAAAATTGAATTACGGAAAAAAAAGAGACAGAACTGATACAATTTCTGGTTTTGCTCAGTTAATTGATTCTGATTAGATTGAATCTCATAGCTAAGTAAAATGAAAGGATGTATAACTGATTCATAGGTTGTCTTAAGTCTTCCAAAAAATAAATAAATAAAATAAAAACAAAAAACATGGAAGGGATAACTTCCTCTCAATTGTGTCTCAATGAGGATGCAAGCAAAAGTAAGCCCAAGGGAGGTATGTATATGAGAGTCATGGAAATATTAATTGCTCTTTATGACAGGCTGCTATGAACTTGGAAGTGAAGAAATTATTGGGGTTTTTTGTTGTTGTTGTTTTGTTTTGTTTTGTTTTTAACTTAGGTATTTAGATTATGGTACCTGCTGACATTGGTTCAGAATAGAGATAAACAAGGTCACCCTGAGGAGACCTCAAATGATCTTCTTTTACAGTTTGAATGTTAAGACTTGGTATACACTTAACAGGTACTTTAGGGACTGGGATTCAACCTTGAGAATTCTTCACTAGAGCTCCTGAGGCCGGGTGAATGTGAAAAGAAAGGCAATTGCTAAGCATTCTGTGAATGCTATCCTTTGCAGACTGAGGGAGATGGAGGCAAGGCAGGCTGAAGTTTCCCCCCAACCCTAGGAAAGCAATTGGAAACAGCTGGTGAGCAGTAGTCAGTGTTTACAGCCATTCTTGGAGAGATTGGGGTGCCATCATCACACAGGGAGGGGAGGAAAGCCAAGACGCTGTGCAGACTGATGTCTTAGGGAGTTTCATGGAGAGAACTGAAGGAAATTACCTAATGGGAAGCTCAAGGCACCTACAGTTTGTGGGAGAATTGCAGAGAGGGAGAAAAGCAATTCTTGTGGATTCCAACTGAGGGTTAAGAATTGGATCCTCATTAATGTTCATTGAAAGCTACAAGTAAAGGCCAGAATTGCTTGAATTGCTTTTTAATTACTCTTGCTAGACTGTGGAATCTTTAAAGTGTTGCCATGTAAGGAACTGGCCATGTGGGATTCCTGTTTATTGTTGCACTGCATTTAAAAGCAATAAAGTAATTTAACTATAAAACCATAGAAAACAGAAAAGCATTATGGAAAATATTTTCAGTTCTTTTCTGAGCACTGAGTGGCAAGCCTAAAGATTCAATATGCCTGCCTTGTTAGTCATGAAAATCTTGGCCTAAGATGGACTGTACACAATGCTCAAGCCCTTACCTAGCAGGAAAGATCCATCTCCTTCTCCCAACATACCTATCAGTAGGAACTTAAACTATCTTGTGCTGGCTCCACATAATATAGTCATCATTCTCTAGCATCTCATATTAGGAGCTGAAATTCATAATATGCAATAAATAACAACAACAATAATAATAATAATAAATGCATTTTCTGACTTGAGATTTGGTGTCTGTCCCCAGTTAATGTCAATCTGCTTTTGATTGAATGGTGTGTATCCTAAGGTTCTGAGCATATAATACTAAGGAATTTAAACTTGACCTTAGAAATTTAAAAATTTGAAGTTAACCAATCCTCAAAGTTTGTGGCATGCGCGCACATGAACACACACACACACACACACACACACACACACACACTTCACAAACAAGGGGAAAATGCCAAATATAGGGGAAGAATGGGGCACAATGAGCTAGTCAACAAGGAGCACATTCTCATCAGTGGCCCTGCCCTGTCCTGGTGCATTTCTCCTTCCTGCAAATAGCCATCCTGGGAGTTACACTTCTATAAGTCTATGCCACTTGTTTCTACCATCATTTTCTGAAAAGACATCTTCAGCACAGCGATTTAGGTGTTTGCTCTCCCTAAGCATTCGCCTCATCGATATGGTCACTGTTGTTCTGACATGTAGGAGATATTCACATAGAAGGTTATGACCATTGTGGATAACATGATGATCTTTTCATCTTTAATATTCTGAGAATCTTTGAGAATAAGTGAGGATTTGATAATGACTGAATGTACTAATCTGTGAGTCTTAAGGTGCAAGTCAATAACTTAATCCAAATATTTATACAACCTCCCCAAAGTCCTTATGTGGCTTTCATACTTCTCTTCGGTCAGAGCATCGACATCATGATAGCCTCATTATAAACCACTCCCATGCCAGTTCTCTCTTACCAGGCATTGTTTCCTTGTTGCCTGCTGCGTGATGGCATATCTTTTCCCTTCTCAGCAATGCTTACTTTGGGATCATCATCAGATCTGTTCCATCTGCTAATTTTAAATTTTTGACTCAAATTATATTTTCTGGAGAAGATTTTCACTATTATCCTCCTTCCTGATACTTACTTTAACTCATAATACTCTTCCAATTTTAATATACTGATGTATTTTGTTGTGTGGTACTCATCTGTCAACATCTGTTTTCCCTACTGTGGTGTGAGTTCTATGAGAGCAAGGATTTTGTTTTGATCATGTAGGAGTATAGTCTAAGGTAACAGTGAGTACATAGTAAGCACACAAAAGTTGTCTTTTCACCTTAATGCTATTATGTGTTTTGTCAATTCTACATGGAATTCCTTCCTGGCACCTCGGCTATTCTAAATTCTTTCCCTATTATACTGACTCTCATTCTCATCTCTTAAAAAGAAGCTCAAATATTGCTTGCTATCTCTTATGAGGAAGACATAATTTAATGTCCTGATATTATTTCTCATTATGTTTTTGTCTGTGTTGATCATCACTTTTAACAAATAGGAGAGATATGGTATTCTATGTATCTACTGTGACAATGTACCCTAGTGTTATCAAGGGCTGTGTGCTCAACTAAGTAAAGACATTTTGCCAAGAATTACACCCCTTTCTTAGATAGTGGCTCTCTTTCTAACTATTTTATAAACACCACACACACACACACACACAAATAAACAAAGAATACTAGGTTAAACCACAAGTCACTATAACACAAACCACATGCTTGAATTATCATTAATCATGCCTTATGGAATTACTTTTGTAGTTTTAGTACAAATTGGATTGGTGTCACCTAATAGTTGATGGATAAATGAATAAATAAATGAGTGAATTTGCTTTTAAAAATAACGTTCCTTTTCTATAACCTATGTGATTGGTAGGGTTAAGTATATCCTTCTCATCAAGGGAATTGGGAGCAGCTAAACAGAATTCCTAGAAGGTAGGGATTTGGCTTTAGGAATAATGCAAAAACATTTTTTTCTGGAAGCCCTTAATGTGTTAGTTTGGAATTTCTTAAATCCTTCTAAAGGGCAGAATTGGTTTCAGAGCCTTGGGGAAATAAAGACCACAGTCAACCAGGAAAGGCCCAAATTGAACCTTAACTTTCTGAAATTTCTTAGCATAATTTAATCTCTCTGCCATCCAGTTTCCTCACTTATGAAATAAAGTAATAGCATTCACCATATCTGATCTTGTGTTGATTCAATGAATTATTCTACATGAGAGCACAATCTACTACCTGCCTGCTTACCTAAGCATTTTTAGCTTGTTAGATACAATTCAGTACTGCACACATTTGAGGGTCAAGTGGCCAAACTATTGAAAGAGGCAAGCTGCTAATTCTGACCATCCGCTACTGGCTCTGAAACACACCTTTAGCATGACTACTCAGGGTCAGCTTGGGAAAGAAGTGGATCATTCAGACCCATTAAGTAATAATGATGATAAAGTCTCGGGATTTCTATTTTAAAATTCTAATTATTCAGTCTAATTGAAGTAATATGAAATTTTCAGAATTTTATAGAGAAGCATCTCTTTTGAAATTGCTTCCCTACAGGTACCAGGTCATAGTGTTCTGAGGTGAATTCCTAAAATAACCATGGACTCACCTCAAAGAAGTGCTTGTGGAACACAGTTGAAGTTTGGCTCCTGAGGTTGCCAGGCAACAAGTCCTGTTCTTGGCATGGTAGTTAGTTTCCTGGAAACATTATCAGAAGCAACCTAGACACGTTTGCCTCTGCAGGTGTGCACAGATCACAAGGATTAGACTTTTAAGTTATTTCTTCACATTAGAGAAAATTCTAGCATGAATCCTCTGAGCACATAGCCTGTCAGTCACCATATGGATTTAATCTCATTTCATTCAGGAGTAGGCAGGGTTGAGTGAATTAAACATTTAAAAATAAGAAAATAAGCAATTACTGGTAAGAAATCAGCTGACTTTTTCCATGTAATTTGCAATCTCTGTGTACCAGCTCTTTTTCTTTTTCCATTTCCCAAAGTCATTCAATTGATTGGTCAGCGAGTCTTGTAATTCTACTATAATAGGAACATTTTTTATTAGGTATTTGGAAGTTAAAGGATTATTTGTAACATGGTTCCTATTCTCTGTAGATTTAACTGTTCTTTGAAGGTCAGTAAGAATGTTGGAAGCTTCTTTTATATCTACAACAATGAAGAAATCTTTGCTTGCCAGAGGTTAGGTAGAAGGGAGGGCTATCTAGCCAGATCAGAGAAGGGTTTTTTAAGGAAGTTAAAACTATATTTTAATTAGTGGTCTGTGGGCTACAATGACAGTTTCACATGATTATGGACTTGTTTATCCCAGAGTACTCCACTGTAAGTGAACCCTAATGTAAAGTGTGGATTTTGGACCACAACAGAAACCTGTCAATTTAAGTACACTGATTTTTAACAACAATGTCATTTTGGTAGGAGATGATGATCAGGGTATAATTCATATGTGTGTATACGTAAAAGAACAAAGGTGATGATAATTCTGTATTTTGTAAACAAGTGGAGACAAATGAAATTATGCTACAATGAAATTTATTTTAAAAATTTTATTAAAAGTGCAGATGTTAATATTAAATATTAATCATTATAAAGAAAAGAAAAGAATACTAACGGGAGCCTAGCATAACACTGTGTGTCGGTGATGGTAGCTGGGAAACTATCTGTAAAAGATGCTCCCACAGGAGTAACCTAAAGGGTAGGTGGATATGGGCCACGTGGATTTGTGAGGGAAGGACGTCCCAAGCAGATGAAAGCACATGCATTACGAGGAAAATATTAGTGCATTTCTATTTAGGATCATTAGCAGAATACTGGATGTCATTATGTGAGATATCAGCAAAGGCTCATTAGAAAAAAAATTCCTTCTGTTAAAGAGAATAGAACTTCTGGCCTAGCATTCCAATGGGACAGGGCCAATTACCTGGCCAAAAGACCACTTACAAAAAAGTGGCCTAACTTTAAACCATGCTGAGGATACAATTGAAAAAAAAAAGTCTTTACTGAGATACTACACTTTTTCCCTCCCAGAATTCATGCCTCTGGGTGCTGTGCCTGCAAGATGCCATGAGGTTCAGCAGTGCCTATCTTTGGGACATCTTGTGTCAGTAGGCATAAGCTTCTCCTTTTCATTTTCTTTCTCTCTCTTTTAGATGCTAGCCAGAGTTTAAGTATTCTTTTTCTGATATTTCAGCTTCCTGACTCTTTCTCTGATGCTCCTCTCCATGCCATGTGGGTGCTTGTCCACCTATCTGACCTCTGTGATCATTTAAACAGCAATGGCTTTGTTTCCTTCCTCCCTCCATTCTGCTCTAGGAAGCTGCTGAGATTCATAGCTTAAATGCCCTAGGGTTTTTCTTTTAAATTCTAATAAAATTGTCCTTGAGCTTCTATTCTTAACTAATTTTATTAGCAAGACTAAAATCTTCAAGAAAAGCTCTGGTTTCCTTTGCATTAGTGATGATAAATAATGAAACAGGTCCAGAAAACGTAATTTCAATTCTCAGAATATTTTCAAAAGATCTGGCCATCTGGTACCTCTTTACTTTGTTCATTTACTCTTGTCATGGGTAGTGTCGTGGTCTATGCAAGCTGGTAAAACAACTACATTATAAACGAATGCTTAAACAGAGTCAGTATTTAGTTCTCAAGGGTTTGGGGGGTTTTGAAGTCTATGATCAAGTTGCTGGTGGGTTTGGAATCTGGTCAATGTGACTCCTTCATCTTCACATGATAGAAGAAATAAGGTGGCTCAAATTGCTGTTAAATTGAGAAAAGTATGATGTGTAATAATTGTACATATTGATGAATAGCCATTTGATTTTTTATCCATGTGTAAAATGTGACATGATCCAATCAAGGCAATTCCTATTTGTATCCTCTCAAAAATTTATCATTTCTTTGTGTTGGCAGCCCGGAAATTATTCTCTTCTAATTTATTTTTCAGCAGGAGGGTTTATAAGGCCAAGTACCTCACAGGTGTGAAATGTTTTATTCTTAGGATATTTCCATTTTACATGGAAACTAATAGGCTTTCCTTCCGTCACACAGCTAGTAAGTAGCAAAAGCAGGATTCAAACTCCTGCCCCGTGAATAGGTGCTCTGTATACAATACTGCACATCTATGCAACCATGTTAAGGTGTTAACCAGTGTGAGCTGTGCTAATGGGTAACACTTGCTAATGCAGTAGAAGACTTGCTTTGGAAGCCAATAATTGCCCTGTGCTAGGGAAAGGTGAAACTTATCCCTTCTGTAGGGATGTATAGATGGAGTTTGGACAATAAGTACTATGTTGAAGGCACTATCATCATTTTTGAGGACTTTCCTCTTACAATCTAGTCATGTCCCCAAAGATCCCATCTACGAAGAACTTAGTATTATTACCTTAATGTTTAAGCTTCAATCCAAGACTTTCAAAGGGACACAAATATTGAGCATACTAGTGGAGAGCACCCATGAGCTTAGCTCTTTAAAGTTTCCCTTGGATATTGTGTCTTATGTCAACTGATACAAACTAGGGTCATTGGTGAGGAGGGACCCCCAACTGAGAAAATGCCTCCTTAAGATTGGGCTTAGGCAAGCCTGTAGGGCATTTTCTTAATTAATGATTGAAGGGGCAGGGCCCAGCCTATTGTGAGTGGTGCCATCCCTGGGCTGGTGGTCCTGGGTTCTATAAGAACGCAGGCTGAGCAAGCCATAGGGAACAAGCCAGTAAGCAGCTTTCCTCCATGGCCTCTGCATCAGCTTCTGCCTTCAGGTTCCTGCCCTATTTGAGGTCCTGTCCTGACTTACTTCCAATGAACTGTGATGTGGAAGCATAAGCCAAACAAACCCTTTCCTCCCCACCTTGATTTTGGCCATGGTGTTTCACTGCAATAGTAACCATAACAAAGACAGATATTAAAGATTCAGTTAATACTTACATGTCTGTGTACCACTTCTGTGCACCACTTGCTGCCTCATCATGCTTAAGTGTGAATGTTAAAAGTTCATGCATTTGCCAGCCGGTAGTGGCGCATGACTTTAATTCCAGCACTTGTGAGGCTGAGGCAGGTGGATCTCTGTGAGTTCGAGGTCAGTCTGAGCAACAGAGTGAGTTCCAGGAAAGGCACAAAGCTACACAGAGAAATCCTGTCTCGAAAAAACAAAAAACAAAACAAAACAAAAAAGAAATAAAATCATTTATAAATATTGAAAGAAATAGAAATGAGTATTTCATAAAAAAGAAAATACTTTAAACTATAGATTAACTTCAGAACAACAATTAAAGCTGATTTATTTCTGATAATTGATTAAAAAGTAAATTAAAGTCTATGGTTTTTGAAGTTTAATATACGAATCAGTTTATTTCAAATTCAATATAAATATCTTCCATTAGCAATTCTTTCCATGTTAGACTGTATAAAATCCCATATCTGTTATATTTTGACAGCTTTAATAAATTCTATTTTAAGCGAATACACAGACATACACCAATGGCTTGTAGTAACAGGGAAATATGTGAAACATTTGATACATGTGTGCAACTCCTTCTTTTGGAAAAAAATTTTCATATTTTTTATTTTGATCATACTTCTCCCTCCCCCAACTCCTCCCAGATCCCCCCAGACCTTTCTAACTCATCAACTCCATGCTCTTTTTATCTTTAAAAAACAGGCAAACAACAACAAAAAATCCAACCCACCAAGCAAACAAACAAACAAAAAACCCCACAAGAAGTAGACACACTCACCACACACAAAACCATAATATAACAATCAAAATATAATAAGAGAAAAACTGCCTGAACAAGCAATATGAGACAAAAATACCACTGGTATTTCTGGGTATTGGCCCTCTACTGCTGGCCATGAACTTACCCTGAAGTATGAGACACCACTGGAGTTTCTTTGCAAGTGGGTATCAATTACAGATACTTCCTTGATTAGGACTGGGAGCCTGTGTCTTCTTTCCCATATCAATGCTTTTTGCTTAAACCTTTCAAGGCCCTGTGTGTGCTGCCACAGTCACTCTAAGTTCATATGTTTATCAGTCCAGTTGTGTCTGGAGGATACTGTTGCCTTGGTGCCCTTTATGCCCTCTGGCTCTTACAATCTTTCTACTTCCTCTTCCCCGTAGCTCCCTGAACCCGGAGGGGAAGGATTTGATGAAGACAACCCATTTAGTATTGCATGTTTCAAAATCTCTCACTCTCTATACATTGTCTAGTTGTGGGTCTCTATGTTAGTTCCCATCTACAAGAAGAAGAAGCTTATCTAGTTATGGCTGAGCAAGACACTGATTTTTGAGCACAGAAGAATGTTATTAGGGGTCATTTTGTTGGTGTATTTAGAACAATAGTAATTGGCTTTCCCTAGGCCTATGGGTTGTCTATCAGGTTCCTGGCCACCCAAGCAGCGTCAGGCATGGGTCCTGTTCATAGAGTGGGCCTTGAATCCCATTGTAGAGTGGTTGATAATTTTACCTTTCTCCCTTGGTATTGTGCAGATTATCTTCTAGAACCACAAATGCTGGTCAGAAGTAGTAAAGGCACCAGCTCGACTTCTCTGTGTTCAATGAGATATGTAAGTGTTGTCTTCAGGAATAGGGCCTGACCTTCAGCTTGTAGGGAACAACTAATAACCTTGGCAATATCATGAGATGTTTGGGGGTATCCATGGGGCCCCTTTGCAAACAAGTCAACTGGATGCAACCCATTGATGGCACTGGAGATTTTGCTTGGTGGCATATCTAGTAGAAGCATCATATGGTGACTCCATTTAGATTGCTTTCATATATGTTTATGTGTATATATATATATATATAATTTTAGAATGCTTCAAAAGTATAATTTAGACCATGTAAAATCCATAGCTTTTATATTTTGACAGCTTTAGTAAATTATATTATTTAAATTAATACACCAGAATACAAATAGCTTATAATAACAGGGAATGTGTGACACATTTGATACATATGCACAACTTAAATATTTCTTTTATAGTACTTCAAATTAGTTTTCTCAAATCACTGGTTCCCTCATTAATGAATTGAATAAAAGTTTTCAAATGATCCCTATTTACATAAGAATTGTGTTGTTAGCGTTTTGAGAATTACATTTGACACATGATTGCTCTCGTGATAGCTGATTCAACTAGCAAAAGCCAGAATGAAAATTATCTCCCATACACAACTCTGAATGTTATCTATGTGTGAGACTATTCCATAATTGTATCCAAACTCATACATGCAAAATGTTCTTTGGGCACTTAGAAATGTTTTAGAAATCAATTTTGAACTAGTACTTGCAAGGAAATGTAAATTTTAATAGGATTTCAAAGATTTAGGAAAAATGTTAATATAGACAAGGAACTTTTCTCTGTAACATTTCAACTGCTTTCTGCATGAGTTGAGTCAGGAGGTGAGCAACAAGGAGTGCCTTGAGATAGGATGCAAAAGGGAATAGTTTTAATCACTGGAATTCAAAGTATAGTGTCAAGCACCTGTGTATATTTGGGAATTTGTGTTCTGGAAGTAAGCAAGTTCATGACTGAAGCCACGTACAGAAAAATACCTTTAGAAAATAGATCAGGAGAAAAAGAACTTGCAACTGTAAGAAGGTATGTAATTATTTGAAAGAAGAAATTATTTTCACTACACAGGGCAGCACAATTCTTATATTTTAAGGTAAAATATAAATTATGAAGTCATTCATAGTAAATTCGCATTCATGAAAAATATGAGTTTAGCAGCAGGAATTCTAGTAAGAATAAATTCAGAGGACACTGAATTTTGCAAATTGCAAGTAGCAAGCTGTTCTTAGGAACCAGATGAATAGCAGGATTTTGATAGTATAAACATTGGATCTGCATTACTTGGGTTCAGTGCTAGCTGGGTCTACTCTTATTTGTTGGAGCTTAAATAAACCACATAGAATCTGTTCCTGATTATCATTAGCTGTAATATGTGACTAATGGCAATAATTATTATATAAAATACTTAAAGATTGCATTCAGTAATAAATATAAAATACTGAGAAGTACTCCTAGATCAAAATGTATGCTATGTATATACAAGATACTATTTTATCATTACTTGCACATTATTTGTATAAAGGAAATAATAAAAAGAGGAAAGATCATTTCAGAAACAGGTGATGTGGTTGCTTCTTGTGTTTAAAAAGTTAAGATACATAAACATATGTGCATATATAAATGTGTGCATATGCATATATATGAGTGTATATATTTTAAGTCATCATATATACTTTAAAATGAATTACATATGGGGCAATAAGGTTCTACCCAAGCACCACAGACTATCTAACAAAAACTCCAGTGTCAGGTATAGAAAACTTCTTGAGCTGTTTTTCAGGGGGTCCAAAGAGTATTAAAGCAATATAGACTATTGCTATTGCCCTTGGTTACCTCCCAGAACTTAAAAGTAAGACATATTATAAAGGCAAAACATACTTTTTGGATAAAAGACTTGAGCTAGAACAAACCTGGAAAGCTCCTCCCTGAGGACTAGTTTTCACAGTATGGCAAGATACTGAGTAAGCTGTCAAACAAGAAAAGCAATTAGTAGTTGTACCAGGCTGTAAAGCCTATGGAATAATTGTAATGACCAGTCTAGCAAAAATTTCACCAGTAGTGTTACAATGGTGCTACTACCTTGGGGTCATCAACCGCTATGTCATTTGACTTAAGGTCTGTTAAACAGGAGAGAAACTGAGCCTGATATTATAAACCTATCTGACTACTCATGACTATAGAGACCACACATCCTAGAGTAGAACATATTACTGTCATTTATCTAACCCCACAGAACGGCGAACAGTATTCCAAATAATTATCCTTACATCCATAGATAACTATAGCTCTCAATGCTTTAAAAAAAAAAAGAAGCTTCATTTGCAGAAGTTGGAGCCTATGACAGAGATCCAGAAACTTGTCAAAATGCAGAGAATATGTGGCTATGGGTACCCGGCCACCACTGGTAGGTACATCTACACTGCAACCCTCTACAGATAAGACTGAGAATGCTATGGTAGTGGGCCCAAAACTAAGAATGAGAGTGTGCTGACACTTGCTGCCAGCTGTTGTCTTCTAGACATGCCCCGGATGATGCATTCTTGAAATCTCAATGATATGATTGCTTGTTAGAAAGACCTACCCCCAAGTGAAAATGCTAGTTGCCATGCGAACAGAGCTGGGGAAATTTTACAGGTGTCCTGCTTTAGATAAAGAGCTAAATTCAATGGCTACTGAGAAACAGGGAATCAGACTTTTCCCAGGGATTACCCCTTGATCGAGTGTCCGATCCCCTGTGGTCAGCCCTCAGTTCTTACACACACAGGCCATGTGAAACGGACAGCTCTGTAAGTTATATGTGTTTGTGAGCATGTGCGTGTTTTTACAAGAAAAAGTAAAGAATAAAAAGGTCATGAACTTGAAAGATAGTGGGTGTGAGTCATGGGAGGAGAGGTGAGAGGAGAGATAGAAAGAATGCAAATATGGTACTCATGTGTGAAATTCTCCAGCAAATTTAAAAGAACGTTAAGTAAAAGGGATTTTCTAAATATTAAAAGCTTTTCTGATTCAAGCATGATGAAATTTACCTAAATAAATGTCTAGTAGATTTGTGACTGATGAAAACTTTTGAACTCATGTAATGTAAAACTTCAAACCCACAGAAAGTCAGAACAGGAAGGATTCTAGACAGCCTTTATTAAATTCTAAATATTAGTTTGTATATGAATCACAAACAGTCTGTTAAAAATGCTGATGCCTGAATAATCTTCATTTCTCACCAAGTCAAAAAGCATTGGGATTTTTTTTTCCAAATTGTGCTGCAGGTAAAATTTGAAGAAATAGTAGTCTTTAATTTGATCCTTTTGCCTCATTTAGAGAACTGAAAATGGAACTAGAGAGGTATACGATGCCTTAAGCAAATTAAGATTCCCAATATTACCTTTGGGACCAGAACTCTGGCCTCCTTTGTCCTGATGGGTGTCTCTCCCTCCGTATCACAAAGAAGACTGAAGAGCACAAGGGTAGTGCCATCCATACCTCTCTTTTACTCACTTACCAGGTGAGTCAAAGATTGATGCATCCACGAGGCTTCCCTTGAACACCCATTGTACCTTCACAGGCACCTGCAGCTTCGTAGGAAATGTCTAAGTGTTGCTTAGCAAGCGTATTGTTCCAGGGCTTAGGACAGCAGCAGAGGATACAAAGAGGATGTCAATTATTAAATGCACCCCTACCTCTCACTTTTGTATTTCTTTTAATAGAATGTTACACGTCTAACTTTCCTACCAGTGGAGAAAGTGCTAGTGCTTGCCAAAGACGATTCTGACACGATACCATTTTCATTTACTAAAAACTATTCCTTTGTGAGAGTTGGAGAAGGAGAGATGATGAGGTGTCAGAACATATGTTCCCCTTATTTATTTATTTTTTGTTCATTCTCATCGGAAAAAGAAGACATATTCTAGAAAATCGATGCACTCAGAAGCTATTTCCTGCCATTCCTTTAAGTGTCCCCCCCCCCCACTCTTTATTATCCCTGTATTTGAAATCCCCTCTGCAGGGAATTCTACCCTAGGCTCCTGAAGACATCTGGCAGCAGTGTGGAGCTGGATGTGCCTTATGGACAGTCACTGGAAGGATGTGATAATTCCATTTTCTGTCGAACAGCCGAGTGCATGTTGTTAAATGTCAAGCATTTCCACAAACAGCTGGAAAAATGAAGCCACCGAAAGTCTTGTTTATTACTCTACCATTTCTTATCCTTTACAGAAACAACTTTGACCATGTGGTCAGAATATTAATAACATCTCCATCCAGGAAATATTTATTCTCTCTTTTAACAGTAAAAACATCTTCTTTTTCTTTCTTTCATTTTTCTTCACACTGCTTTGACTCAGAAATCATCTGAGGAGGAATTTCCAAATCTGCCTTCAAATTGATGGGGAGACAGTCCTCCTAAAGTTAATTCAGGCACATGATATATTGTGTGTTCTACAGGGACTGTTGGAGCAACGTAACAAGAGAGTAAAACTTGAATGGAGCTACCATCAAAGTGAGAATTTAACCAATGTTATGATAATGGGGACATTTTCTAAAATTTGGGAAGTGAACAAAATGGACCATTTTTTGAAATACCAATTCATTAAGTTCTGTCTTAATGTTGTGATTTGACTATCAGTCTATAACCTCTAGATATTGGTAATAAGGGCATTTCCAAATTCTCTTCCATAGATCCTGTTTCATATTGGAAAAAATATTTCTATAATGAGCAGCCCTTGATTAGAAGGATCATAATTACATTTTTTGCATCTATACATTATAATACTGAAGTCACAATAAGTGTATCCCAGTGATAATATCATAGTCAAAGCTAGAGGAAGTTCCCCTGTTTTCCTCTCATTTTAATTCAATCAAATGTGGTAAAAAATTAGTTATTTTAAGACAAAGAGCACTAGGCCAATGTGATCAAGGAGGAAAGTAAAATACTAAGTTGAGAGAGCTAAGGAAAGGTGTATTTGGGCAGGTGCCTCTTCCTGAATTGCTTGGTCCTGGAAAAATGACTGGGGCAACAAAGGCATGTGAAAGAGAGAGAGAGAGAGAGAGAGAGAGAGAGAGAGAGAAAGAGACAGAGACAGAGACAGAGACAGAGAGAACTGGAATTCAGATGGAGATTTAGCACCAGCCAACCAGACACTCACTGTCTTTATTTTATACATCTAAATGACGAAGTGGGTTTATTGTGTACAGCTGAAAGTGGGGGAGAGTTTATGTTATACAGCTGAAAATGGAGATAAGTTAACTAATCACTGTGCGGGGACTCTGGAGGGGAGCAGTCTCAAACTGCAGTCATCCAGGAGGAAGAAGGCTGATGTGCATGGGATGCCTTTCTAAGAACCATTGGGGACTGCTGTTTTGTTTTTCCCAGAATTCTCCAGAGCAAATCACAGTATTTATTCTATTATGAAACATAAAAATACTGGGCACTTGCTAATAAATCTAGGTAAATAGCAGCATGCAAGACTCACCAAGAGTAAGTGTGAGTGATTTGATGGACATTCAGTTTTCCCCCAGTAAATGTTATGTCCACATGTTACTGCCCTCAAAGCCCCAGACTTTATGCTCTCCATTTGGTATGGTAAGTTTGACAACTAGATCCTCTAGGAAAGCTGCATAAACCTTCAAATTAGTTTTCTCAAATCACTGGTTCCCTCATTAATGAATTGAATAAAAGTTTTCAAATGATCCCTATTTACATAAGAATTGTGTTGTTAGCGTTTTGAGAATTACATTTGACACATGATTGCTGAGAGATGGGGGAAATCTTCAGTTGAAGGTGGCTGTTAGGTTCTGAGGAAATCTACTCACTTCAGAGGCTTGTATCAGAATCCCTTCACTTACAGACCATCAAAAACAAAAAATGTTTCAAATGACATAATGAAATCTAGTGGTGAGCACAATAATTTAAAATTAAAATAAAGTATCAAAATCTAAGTTCACTGCTG
>CABHPH010148417.1:2483-14958 GCA_902168325.1 Peromyscus nudipes
ACACACACACACACACACACACACACACACACACACACACACACCACTTTAAGAATCTCTCCGTGATTTCCACATGTGTGGTGGTCGACTGTAGCGTGCTGCCTCTCTAATCCCAGCCCTCCAGCCTAGGCTGCTGTAGCTCAGAGAGGACTCAACACTCCCTTCTGCTCTCACCTTACAACCACCCCAACAGTGGTGATGCTGTCTCAAGCCCTCTGACAACTGTATACGGGAAAATCTTATGGCACCATCTCATCTCACTTCCGTGGGGCAGGAACACCTGTCACCTCTAGTTTACACCCCAGAGAACCGTGCATCCGTGAAAATTTTCTCAGGATCACATAGACTGCACCAGAATGAGGGCAGGACCCTGGTTGTTTAGCTTCAAAATGCTCTGTGTGTTTTCCTGGCTGACTTTCCTTTCACTTGGGCCGGGCTAGACCCTGGGCCTAGGCTAGATGGAGTCAAATCCAGGGGACCTCTGGATTCCTTTGTCCCTCAGTCCTCCAGGGGTCCAGCCTGAGGCCAAGCCCCAATTCCTCCCCATGGACCCCTGTGAAAACAGGACCTACTTCTGTGGGTACATGTTGTAATGAGCCGGGGGGCACACTACTGGGGAAGGGGCCTGGTCCATGTAGGTGGCGCTGGCTCCAGCATCTGCAGATGCATTGATAAACCTGTGAAAGGAAGCAGAACACAGCCTCAGTGGCCAGAGAGACCAGGGACACCAAGAGGGGGGCTTCTGGTCCAAGTGTCCCCACTGGTCTCTGGGGCTCAGGCTGTCCATGGAGTCCCCGGTACCATTCCAGTACAGTGAGTCTTTCCTTCTCAGGGGCTAAGCTACATTTCCTAGTATCAGAGGAAGAGCTAGCAAAGGATAAAGAGGCAATAGGAGGTCAGGCGGTGGTGGCGCACGCCTTTAATCCCAGCACTCTGGAGGCAGAGCCAAGTGGATCTCTGTGAGTTCGAGGCCAGCCTGGTCTACAGAGCGAGATCCAGGACAGGCACCAAAACTACACAAAGAAACCCTGTCTCAAAAAAACAAAAAACAAAACAAAACAAAACAAACAAACAAAAAAGGCAATAGGAGACCCAGAATTGGGCCCCCGGACACTTACTCGGGGACCACTTGCTTGATCTGCGGCTTCACGTACCCGTCAACTGCTTTTGCTGCAGGGGTGGCCCGGGGGGAACAGAGAACAACATGCCATCAGGCCCTGCCCACACCACCCTGGAGCTTTCTCAGGGATGAGAGTTCCCGAGGACTTCTGATAAACCCCCACTGATGCATCCAGCCAGAGGGCCACTGAGACCCTTGCCTTCCATCCTATCCCCACCCTCTCCTGGTTTCTTTCCCGGCCATTTGCATGCCTGCCAAGGAAAAGGCACGAGCAAGATGCAAACCCCACCAACGGACCAGACAGATAGGAAAGGAGAGCCCGTCCATCTTGCTCCTCTATTTAACTCGGGGTGGGTTGCGGGGTGGGGGGGGGGGGGGGTGGTGAGAGCTGCTGACTAGAGAGGAATGACCCCCCTGCTTCTCCCTCAACAATTCTGGCTCTTTTCTGCGGATGTAGAACTGAGAACTTAGCTTTCTACTCAGCAGAGTAACAAGCTGGGGGCAGGTTTCACTTTCTCTCCTCAGGTGTGAGCCTTGAAATCCTCCATGCCGAGACCCAAAGCCCACAGAGGAAATGCCCCTGCCTAGCCCTCCTGGCAGCAGGACTCACCAAGTACAGGAGTGTAGTACTTGGCAAAGACCTCATCCTTGGGTCGGTCTGGGAACACATAGATGAGGTAGCTCAGGTCCCCCAGCCGGTCAGCCAGGGACCGTATGGAGAAATCTCTCGTGGTGAACGGCTTCAGATTCCAGAGGTTTCGGTCAGCTGTGAAAGGGACAAGTCATTCCACAAGCTGCCCTCACAAGAGAATCGTGGTTGTGGGGTTTTAGGAAGGACTGTTGTGAAGGAGCAGAGCCTTTCCCAGCATGCACTGCAACCCTAGTCTTCCTGCTCCTCCACGCAGGCCAGCTCATCTGGAACATTATACTCAGCAGACCGCGCGTGGAAGAGGTGTGGGTGACGTGAGGCTTCAGGAACTCACCAGGTGTCTGATGTCTGTGCAGTCAGTGGTTTTAGGTTCTTGAAGACCGAAAGTGATGGGAAGAGGTGCCATTTCCCTTCCCATGACCCCCATACCTTGAGCTCAGGTCCTGCCTCTCCTGAAAGTGGGTGACTGCTAAGGACAGGGGCGTCATGGATATGGGAGTGAGGAAATGGAAGACAGAGCTCATGGGGTTGGGTGTGGGGTGAAGAGATGGGAACTCACGAGAGTCAAACTTCCAGGCAATGGTGATGCCTCCGATCTCGGAATCACTGAATCTCAGCAGGAAGGTCCCATCTGGCTTGTTGATGAGCAGGTCATGGGCCTGTTGCTTGTTCACGAAGCCTAAGATGGCCCTGGATGCGTGGTACATTTGGTGTCATTGCTGGGTAAGCTGACACCATTCCCAGAGCCCTCTACTCGCCTGCTGGCCCCAGGGCCCTGGTCCTCACCCATCATTCCAGTGGGGCTTATGATGTTTCTTCAGGACCTCCATCACTCCATCAAACCACTGCCAGAAGGTGTAGTTCCAGCCTGGCAAGTTCTCCTGTGAGCCCCAGGACACCCCAAGTCACAGTAGCCCAGGAGTCGGCGCCCTCAGCTCCCACCATGCCTGTTCCTCAGCAGGCCGTGCACTGACACCCCCCTACACAAGTCCCACACACTGTGAGTGGGGATAGAGGATATCAAGACTTGTCTAAACTGGAAAGACCCGTCAAGGTCATCCTTGCCCTGCCCTTTCACGGCTGGATGAAGAAACTGAAGAACAAAGAACAGACAAGGCCTAAAAATGAGTGACAAGCCCACCAGTGGATCCCCGCTCAGGGTCCTCTAGTCCTTCTTTGGCTCCCACAACCTCGTGGCCCCAGCTTGCATTCTTGTGGTCTGAGAGCCAACCTCTCCTGATTATAGGGAGTGTGGTCGGGGTCGAGGGTCAGATGCTAGCCTCAGAGGGTGGTAGCCTGACTTTAAGATAAGAGAAAGCGTGACAGGACCCTGATGGTCTCCGGCAGGTAGCTGGCAGCCAGCCGCTCACCCGGTTGAACTGGGACCAGGACACCGACATGCTGTTGTAGTCCTCAAGGTGGCTGCTGCTGCTGTTGAACAGTTTCTGGGCCAGGAACACCAGGTTCTCCTTGGTCAGGCCGCGGTTGCTCTGCACTTCGGCCTTGAATTTCATGTTGAGCGCTTCACACAGCTGTGGCCAGAGCACCTTGTCAGGCACGGCAAACGGCACCCGGCCCTGAGAGGGAGAGAAGAAGAGAGGGCAAGCTGAGGAGGCCGGAAATGTTCACAGATAAACACACACACACACACACACACACACACACACATACACGCACGTGCGCGTGCATGAGATATGCAGAGACTAAGGGACAGAAAGGGCTGAGAATCATCCAGAAAGAATAAACAAACACAAAGGGGAAAGGCAGAAGGGAAGGAGTGGGTAGTGGGGTCCGGCAGAAGCAAAGGTCCAGACCGTGGGACCCCAGCCATAGGGCAAAAGGAAAGCAAAGATCAGACCCAGAACCTAGCCCCATTCCTTGGAGAAACCAGTCAATTCCGAGTCCTGAAACCTAGCCAGGGCCTTAGTCCAGACCAGCAGACAGGCATTCACTTGAACCTGCCCACCTCGCCGTCCAGCGCAGCTCTGGGGCCTATGGAATTGGATTAACCTAAGGACGGTTCTAGGGACTGAGGGCCAAGGGGGAGAACTCACCGGCTCAGCAAAGGCGTTGTCCCACAGCACAGTGGCCGTAGCATTGTGGTCCTGGCTGCCATGAACGATGACAACCACAGGGAGGGACAGGGTCTATGGAAGTCATAGAGGAAGAGCTGGAGGGTTTCAACACAGTATGCCCCCTGCATAAGCAAGGCTCGGAACCCTTATCACACACCCACCATTCAGCCACAAGCCCTTCCCAACAGTCCTAAGGGTAAGCAAAACCCGAGCCACATGAGCTCGACTTGCTGGCTCACGCCTGAATCCCAGTGCTTGGAAGATGGAGGCATCTTGACCAGAAGTCAAGGCTAATCTAGGCTATAGAACAAGACTTTGCTCTAAAACAAAAACAGAGACCCCTGAGGATACATTTCTCCTTAGCCCATTGCCCAAGTAAAACGGTGATGACCACAGCAAGCGGGTGCCTGCAGAATCAAAGTGGATTCTCAGGGCGTTGCAAGAGGCAAGAGGACTCCGAGCCCTGTGGTATTTGTACTGCATTATATTACATACCCTTTGTTGTTGTGTTGTTTTGTAAACAGGGTCCCATGTATCCCAGGCTGGCCTTGAACTCCCTATGTAACTGAGGATGACTTTGAACTTCTGATTCTCCTGCCTATACCTCTGAGTTACAGGTGTGCACCACTATTCCTGGTTTTATATGGTGCTGGGAATCAAACCTAGGGCTTCCTGCATGTGAGGCAGACATTTTACCAACTGAGATAGATTTCTAGTCTGCTTCTTAAATTATTATTATTATAAATGTGGGGGGGATATCAAAGGACAACTATTTCAGGAGGCTATTTTCCCCATCTACTGTGGGTTCCAGCTCAAATTCAGGATGTCAGGCTTGTACAGCAAGAGATTGCACCAGCTAGGCCATCTTGGAAGCTCTACATTTTGCTTTTTTTGAAAGGGTGGTTGCAAGCTGTCTCGTGTAGGTACTGAGAACAGAACCTGGGTCCTCTGCAAGAACAGCAAATGCTCTTAAGTGCTGCTGAAACATCCAACTCCCTTTCAAAAATAATTATTTTATGTGTACAGGTGTTTTGTCTACAGCATGTATGTGCCCCACATTCGTGCACTGCCCATAGAGGTCAGAAGAAGGCATTGGATTCCCTGGAATTGGAGTTACAGATGGTTGTGAGATGCCATGTGGGTGCTGGAAATTGAACTTGGGTCCTCTGGACCTGTGCTCTTAACCACTGAGCCATTTCTCCAGCCTTCCAGCCCCTGCTCTTTTGCTTTTTGGGACACGATTTTCCTTGGTAGCTCAGGCTGGCCCTGAACTTGTGATTCTCCTGTTTAGCTCCTAACTCCTGGGCTTACAGGAGTATACCTTACACCCAGCTCAGTCTGCAGCTTTCCCACAGGAGCCAGGCAAGCTTGAGCAGATCCCTTCACTAAGCTGGTTGGCCCTCAGGGATGGAGTGGCCGGAGGCTCACCTTCACCTGGAACACCAGCTCATTGCTCCCAACACTGAACTGGGACTCAAACAGGACCGTGAACTTCTCCTCCGTCACGGACTCCGCACCACGCCTGTCAGCACGCTTGATTCTTTTCAGTGACTGTGAACCAACAGACCAGTATGAGACAGAGATAAATGGCGACCAAGCCCCTGGCCTGGGCAGACCTCTCCTCCAAGGCAGACCTGGCCTCACCATGTTTCTGAAGTGGGCGCTGAGGGTGCCGGTGGCCTGGTGATACTCCATGACACAACAGTTGTTCAGGATCTCGCCACTGCACTCACTGCAAAGAGAGGGAAGCCCAGCTCCACAGTGTGGTGCCAGGGTCTAAACCCAGGGCTTTGTGCACACTAGGCAGGCGTGTGTCGAAAGCTGACATCTCTGGGTCTGGGAGACATGTTTTTAATGGGACCATCAAAGATGAGACAAGCCTCCTACATCACTCCATTCACACATTCAAGCATTACATGGATAGCTTTTTCAGGACCTTGTGTGCCTCTCTACACTCTTCCATGCAGGTTCTTCCTGAGAGACAAACAAACAAGCAAACAAACAAACAAACCTTTCTCTCCAACCCCAGCACCAGTAACTCCCTATCCAACTGCTGCCCTGATAGGACTCTTTGGTGATTTTTGTTTGTTTGTTTGTTTGCTTGCTTGCTTATTTATTTATTTATTTATTTATTTATTTATTTATTTATTTTAAGACAGAGTCTCACTCTGTAGCCCTGACTGGCCTGAAACTATGTAGATCAGGCTGGCTTTAAACTCACAGAGATCTACCTGACTCTGCCTCCCAAGACTGGGATCAAGATGGACACCACAATGCCTGGCTGACTTTGTCATGGGTTTTTTTTGTTTGTTTTTGTTTTTGTTTTTGTTTTTGTTTTTTGACAGAGTCTCTTTTTGTCCAAACAGGCCTCAAACTGACTATGGAGCTGAGGATAACTTTGAACTCTTGATCTTCCCGTCTCTGCCTCCCAAGAACTGGAAATACAAGGATATGCTAACACACCCACTCCAGGCTCTAAATATCAACTCTTATCACCAGCAACATGAGCCCCTGTATATGTGTGCCTGTATGGCACACAGCTGTGCCAGCAATCACAGCTCATTGAGCGCTGTATGCTCTGCAGGTCAGTGGTCTGGTTAGGGGAGAGGCAAGTTCTCTTTGGATCACAGTGGTGTACCCACTGCTCAGCACAAATGATCGGACCACATGCAGTTCAAAGTTGGCTGCCCTACTAGGTGTCAGACACAGGCAAGGGTGGGAAAGCACTCAGAGGGAGGGGTGTGTTATGGAGAACCAGGGACACAAGAATGCCTGGAAGGGATGAGGGTTGGTCTAAACCACCACACAGGCCCCACCCGAGCAGAGGAAACAGGACCCAAACCCAGGAGGGAGGGACAGTCACACTCACTTGCGGGTGTTCTCATTCTTGAGCAGGGACTTGGCCTGCTGCTCACTGATGATGGTGGCCTTCACCTGCGGCGGGTTCATGTGCACATTCAGCTTCCCACCCACCAGCAGGCGCACGGTGGCTGCGAACTTGGTCTGGGTCTTCAGGACCTGGGGAGGTTGCTTCTCGATGATGAACGTGCTGCAGGGGCACAAGTGACCAGACAGTTGACCAGGTGCTGGCTCGGGGGAGAGAGCTGGGAGGCCAGCTGGGAGGGGAGGATCTGCCTGTGGGGCCTACTAGGAGAAGGCAGACAGGCAGAGGAGGAGGGGCCTGGCCTCTGTTCCCGGGGAGGGCATGGGGGGTTGGAGACAGGTGTGAGGGAGGCTGGACACCACGGTGCTTCCTGCAGTGTCCCCAACACACACTGGGCCAGGACAGCCACAGCAGCAGAGCCACTGGAGCCACAGTGGGTGGGGGCGGGTGGAACAGGACTGAGGCCGAGCTCTGGGTTTGGACAGCTCCTGGGCCTCAACATGGCCACCCCCAGGAACTGCCATGACTCTCTGAGCGTGGCCGGAAGGCAGCAGTCACCTGGTGACCAGGGCTGAGATGATGTCTGTGATGGTGGCATTGACCTCGGCTAGCATCTCCTCCACGGGGCCTGGGATGGGCAGCTGCTGGCAGAGGTGCTCGGCCCTGCGGATCTGCTGCCGGTTCTGCCAGATGATCTCGGCCAGCTTCTCACACCTGCAAGGAGCCCAGGGCCCTCAGAGGGACAGTGGCTTCTGTTCCAGCACAGGCCAGGGGAAGAGGCCACATGACACTTCCTCCCAACAAAGCCACACCCCCACCCAAGGTGCTGGCACTGGCCACTGCTACCCTGCACAGGCACAGAGTAGAGTCCCATTTTCCAAAAGCAGAGGACAGATAGGGTGGCCCCAACTTGGAACCAACCAGCTCAAGAGGAGCCCTGTCCATTCCAAGGCACCACTATCCCTTGGGGGAGGTGGCACGGGACTGAGGAGCCAAGTCCCATCAGGAGCCAAGACACTGATAAGTGAGAACTGTCACAGACAGTGGGAATCTGCTGCTCAGGCCAACACAGGGACAGAAAAGGCAGCTGGTGCCACTGCCCAAACCCTTGCCCACCCTGCCCACCTCTCGCCCTCACCAGGACTGCAGCACGTCCAGGCTGCCCTCGGGGGGACCCCCGTTCCCGGCCAGCTGCTGCCGCCGCTTCCACTGGATCAGCTCATCGTCCAGGATGATGGTCTGTTGTTTCCGAAGCAGCTGCAGGGTTTTCTGGTGCTTTTCAGCCAGCTCCTGCGGGAGGGCACAGCAGCCTCCTGGGTCCCGGGGAACAGCCCACGGGCCCTGGCCTAGGATCCAGGGCTTGGCTCTATCCTCTCCACCTGCTCCACCTCACATGCACCCCAGCAAAGAGGGGGCCTGTTCTCATCTTGGCTCCGTCCCCGGCCTGGTGCCCCGACTCTCAGGTGACAGAGTGCCCTCCCGGGGCAGAGGGACACAGGACCCACTGACCACACGGTACTGCTGCAGTGTCTGTGCCTCCCGCTGCAGCCAGGCCTCCAGGGACACTTGCTTCTGCTGGAGGGCTGTCTCCCGGCTCATGCGCTCCTGGGGGTTCAGCTGGGCCAGCTGGGCAAATTGAGCTGGAGGAGGGGACAGGACACCCACCAACATCATCTCTTGTGTCCATCAGGGACCCTAGAAGATCTGCACTCACATACTCTGGAGTGAGCTTCCCCAGAGTCAGACATTCCATCGATGACAAGTCAGGGTTCCTACCAGGCATGAGTGCCCAGTGGTGTCCCCTCAGAACTGCTCACAAGCCTCCTGAGCGAATCTCCCCTGAGCAGTGGGAATTAGTGTCCTGAATGAAGCAGAAGATGGTCCGGTGTGGTGGCCCTTGCCCGCCCCACATGGCTGTCACAGGGCTTGGAGATGGGTACAAGTGGCCCTGCTGTTTAAAAGCTGGATGAAGCTAGGCAAATACCTTGCTTTCCTGTACCTCAGTTTCCCCATTTGTAAAGGGGAGAGAATCCTGACACTAACAGAGCAGGCTATTAGGGAGATTGAAAAAATGATGATACTTTTTTTTTCTTGAGAAGTGACTGTTGCATGAAAGGTCTATGCAGTTTGGTCCTAATTGGTGGCTAGATGACAGTTAGAAATGAGGGGTCACAGAGACAAGCCCTCCTCAGCCCCATCCCTGACAGAGGCCCTGGCTCTTCCATCTCATCCATTGGTCCCTTCAGTTCAGCAGTTTGCTCGGGAGCAATGAATCTGGGACTGCGTGGTGCCCAAGATGCCTGACCAGGTGGGTCACCATGAGCTCAGCTGAGCACTCAACTAAGACAGAAGAAGAGACAGATGGGCAGACAGACACAGTATTTCCAGGGTCCCCTGGGGTACCATCAGCAAGATTCTCATAAGGAACAAGGTGAGAGGTGACAGTGTCTCACCACCAGCTGTTGGGAAGCCCATGAGTGGCAGGAACAGGTGGTGAGTGAGGCCATGATACCCTTACCGGTGTGTGTGCCTGTGTGTGTGTGTGTCCGTGTGTGTGTTTGTGTGTGCCCGTGTGTGCCTGTGTGTGTATGTGTGTGCCTGTGTGTGTGCCCGTGTGTGTGTGTGTCCATGTGTGCCTGTATGTGTGTGTACTTGTGTGTGTTTGTGTGTGCCCGTGTGTGCCTGTGTGTGTGTGTCCCCGTGTGTGTTTGTGTGTGCCCGTGTGTGCCTGTGTGTGTGTGTACTTGTGTGTGTTTGTATGTGCCCATGTGTGCCTGTGTGTGTGTGTACTTGTGTGTGTTGTGTTGAGGGTGGGTGTTGACACAGATCATGACACTGAGGATGGCCTCAAAGTCGCTGTATGGCTGGGATAATCTTGAACATTTATTCCCCTGACTCTACCTTTGAAAGTGCTGGGACCACGGATGTAGGCTACCATATCCAACCAGATGTGGTACTGAGAATTGAGTGACTTCCTGCATGTTAGGCAGGTACTCCCCCATCCGAGCCACATCTTTATCCCTCAGCTCAGTACCTTTTTAACATTCGAGAAGAAATCCCGGGTGGGTCAGAGTCATGCAGGGAACACCAGCTCGGCTCAGCTCGGCTCAGCTCAGCATCAAACACACTCAGGGTTGAAGCTGCCTGTCTGTTCCCACGGCCGGCAACCCTCCCTTGTCCCACATTAAAAAGACCCTGAATGCTGGCATTTATCACTGTCTTCAGTGGCCCTCGAGCTGCCCTGCTTACTCGGGTCTAGTCAAGAAACTGTACAGACTGGCACATCTTAGTCAAGTTCCTGGCTGGCCTCTGAGAACATGTCACACTGACCCTGTCCTTGCCCCAGGGACACACAAGCGGGGACAGACAAAAGCAACATGAGCCAGCCAGGACAAGCCCACAACTATAATCTAGGGATGTGGTTCCCATCTTCCTGCAGTGTGGTGGGCAGAAGGAGGACTGTCCAGATTCAGAACATCCTGCTGAACACAGGAGGGCCAATACCCTGGCCCAGATTTCCCCTCCAAGGTTCCATTTAGGTCTCTCCTGGCCATTTGCACAGGTTTCTGGGACGGAGGCCAAAAGATCCATGACAACTATTGGCTCCCCTGGAGGAACTGGGTCTCCCCTTCTGCAAACAGATCAGTACTTTGTGTTTTGTGTAGTGCTGGAGATCAAATCCAGGGCTCTATGTAAGCCAGCCAAATGTTCTTTTACTGAACTACATTCCCAACCTTCTGTGTGTACAATTGAGCAGGATAAAAAGGACAAATTGACACCACATACACATGGATGCAAACATCACCCAGAATCCAAAGCTAGACCTGTACACAGCCAATGGAAACAGCTCTATTGAAAATGGATTGTTGGCAGCTGCTGGGTGGTACATGCCGGGAATCCCCAGCACTTGGGAGGTTGAGGCAGGAGAACTAGGAGTTCAAGGTCACTGTCAGTTCCACAGTGAGGCTGAGGCCTGCCTGAGTTTAAAAATAAAATAGAAAAAATACAAAACAACACTCAATAGCATGCTATCTACATTACAAAACCTTTTTGTGTTACAACTGTTCTTGAGATATCATAAACTTTTTAAAAGCATGGCTAAGGGACCAGTGAAATGGCTCGGTGAGTCAGGTGTTTACTTGCAAACATAAGGGTCTGAGTTTGCATCCCCAGCACCGACATAATAAAAGCCCAGAATGAGGGTGCTCGTCGGAAACCCCAATTCCATTGAGTGGGAGGCAGGTGCAGGAGGCAGAGAAGGAGGATCTCCGAAGCTCAGAGCTCCAAAATTACAGCGGAGAAAAAAACGAAGAATGACATTAGCTATCACCTCTGGCCTCCACATAGAGAAACACACATGGGCACCCGTGCTCACATGCTCACACACAGAGAAGAAACACACATGGGCCCCCATGCTCACATGCTCACACACACAGAAGAAACACACATGGGCATCCGTGCTCACATGCTCACACACACAGAAGAAAAGAAGGAAGGAAGGAAAAAAAGATTTAAGAATGAGCATGATAAACTGGAAGTGGTGGCCTATGCCTTTAATCCCAGCACTTGGGAAACAGAGGTAGGTGGATCTCTGAGTTCATGCCCAGCCTGGTCTACAAAGTGAGTTCCAGGACAGTCAAGACTACATAGTGAGATACTGTTTTGTTGTTTGTTTGTTTATTTTTTTTAAGCGTGATAGATACTCAGCAATTAAGAGCTCTTACTGTTCTTCCAGAGGACCCCAATTTGGTTCCCAGAATCCATGTCCTTGCTCACAACTGTCTGTACTTTCAGCTCACACAGACACACAGACACATGAATAAAAATAAAATAAATACTAAAAGAGAGCAAGAAAGAAGTGGGCATGACAAAGCACATTTGTAATCCAGGCACTTGGAAGGCTAAGACAAAAGGATCATGAGGTTCAAAGCCAGTCTGGGCTACAGAGCACAATTCTGTCTGAAAAGCCTAAAGAAAGAAAACAGAAGAACATTTCAGGAGCATCAGAATGATTGACAATTGACCAGAAAACATACTAATCACAAATGTGTCTACCTACACCTACTAACAATTTCAAAATTCATAAAGGAAATGCTACAAAAAGCATGATAGAAGTAGCCAATTGCATAATCACGGCAGGGTATTTTGATGCCTCTCTTTTAGGCGCTGCTGAACAACCAATTTTTTTTTCTTTTTAAATAAAAGGATAAAAGAAAAAGAGGATCAACCTGATGAGGTGGTCCGTTGGTAAAGGTGCTTTCTGACAAGCACTATGACCTGAGTTCAATCCCAAGGACCCACATAAAAGAAGAGAGTCAGCTCCAACAAACAGTTCTCTGACCGCAGTGATATGCATGTGCCCACAAACGTGTACATATGCATACATGAACACACACAATAAATAAATAAATAAATGTAATTTTTTAAAAAATCAAAAGACCAAGATCAATGGTTCTCAAAGAGGCAAAGAGTCATCTAAGGAACCCGTGGTGAGTACCAGAAAAGACCCACAAAGGGAAAACTGTTTTCGTAGTCATAAGACTTTTGCCTTGCCATAGTTTTTGTTTGGTCTTTTGTTTGAAATTCCTCTCTCTCTCTCTCTCTCTCTCTCTCTCTCTTTTCTTTCTTTTTTTCCGAGACATGGTTTCTCTGTGTAGCTTTGGTGCCTTTCCTGGATCTCACTCTGTAACCCAGGCTGGCCTCAAACTCAGAGATCCACCTGCCGCCGCCGCCGCCACCACCACCAC